>JAJJWX010001507.1:0-14340 GCA_023529315.1 Papaver bracteatum
ACAATTGCTTATATTCCATTGTTGAATCCACGACTTGATCTCACGGAATGGCAATAAACTACTATATTATCTCATTATTCCGATTTCATGATAAAATTCACGGATAATCTCATGGAATGGTAATAGATAATTTTACTACTCCGATTCTATGGTTGAATCCCCTGTTTTATTATTCCGAGTTCATGGTCGAATCCACAGCTGATCCTATGAATTGATAATAAATAACTACTCACTTTATTGCTTCGTTTCATGAATTATTTTACACTGAATTTCACGAGTTAGCAATAAATACTCAACTACCAGGCACCTGGATCATCACTGATTAGGCCCCAAAAAATGGTGTAAGTGTACTCGACAATGATACACGACTGAAACATTGCAGGGGTACAACACATAATATTTGTAGTTGTTACCTTGATATGTTTCCTTTTTGACCGAGTGGGTATATCAGAACCAAGGAATCTGTAGTTATTTTTGATCGAGTTGGTATTTCAAAACCAAGGAGGTGATAGTTATTTCCTAGACGCGAACATATAACAGTTCACAATCTAATTGGAGGGTAGTCTCATTCACTGCAAAAAAGAATTCACAAGAAAACAATACATAAAAATCATAACACCAAAAAATCAGAAACCTTATCCTAAACACACCGTAGTAATACGCTGTTATTCATGACAAATCACACTTCACATTACTAGGTTTCTCAGTACAATTTCTTTGATGCTTTAGATTGGAGAATTATAAATAAACAATGAGTTTTAATGTAAAGTGGAGAAGCTTACATTTCCACTTGATGTTTACGAGAGTTGTCGAGTCCACGCATCGGATAAATTGACTGGGCCATCTCTCAGGAAACTTTTCATACTATCGAAAAGTTATATTAACATCAAAATAAACAGATAAAAGGTCAAGCCGTAAACTTCAATTAGCTACTCCGATTCTATGGTCGAATCCACGATCCCATGGGATGGTAATGCATGTTTTATTATTCTGAGTTCATGGTTGAATCCATAGATGATCCTATGAATTGATAATAAATAACTACTCACTTTATTGCTTCATTTCATAAATTATTTTATACTGAATTTCACGAATTAGCAATAAATACTCAACTACCGGGCATCTGGATCATCACTGAGTAAGCCCCACAAAAATGGTGTAAGTGTACTCGACAATGATGCACGACTGAGCACCCGGATGCACAAACGAGCATCCAAAAATATGGACAGATGAGGAATCCTACTCAAATTAGGAGAAAGCAACAAATAATAAGAGGCGTCCAGCGGCCGGGCCCACCGGCCGACCGACCATTCCCTAGCCGTGGCCGGTCCCATGCCTCTTCCATTATTTTGCCCTATTTTATTTTTTTCATGAACTCATGAAAAAACTCCTTCAATTTAGCAACTTTCCTTGTTTGTGCAAAACTCATAATTCCTCATAACTTCACGGATTCATGAAAAATAATATTATAAAATAGGGAAAGGTGTGCGGGATCGGGTAACCTAGCCGGCCGGCCATGCCCTATCCGTGGCCGGTCCCACAACTTGCAATCCCTAGCCTTTTATAATTATTATTTTCCTCAATTCATGAAACTCCTTGGTTAGAGAAAAAATCATGATTTTGTCATAACTTCTCAAATTTTGTTCAAATCACGAAAAACCAAAAACCAACAGGGTCACACGACCGGCTAGCCTCTCACAGAAATTTTAAATGTTAAAATATTCTTATTTTAATATTTACAAAATATTGATCAGTTAAGCATACATGCTCATTCCAACAAAAATCAAGAATTTCAGTCAAGATGAAACTCTTCTGAAAGTTCACAATGTCGCTCGAACGCGCATCAGAAAATACTGAAACTCTCAGTACGGAGACACGGACACCATGGAAACATGTGCATATATTTATGACCGACTAGGGTCATCCCCAGGGCTTACACAAAGCCGGTCCCACATGTTTTCATAATTTTGACCTAATTTGCTCAATTTCTCGTATTGGGCCCAAACTCTCTTCAACCAACCTGGGGATTGCTCAAACAACCAACATATGGTCCCATGACTACCAAGAGCCGGTCCCATGCTCTCTTGGTTGGTCCCCATCTTTCATACTTAGGTTTTATTTCCTAATGCTGAAACCATCAATATTTCAATAAATGATGAAACCGGCATTTAATCATCATTCTTTCACCAACCCTCCAACTGAAAACCCTGGTGTATGCTCACTCGAGCACTGGGCACCACATGGACGCCCATCATCCCATGTGGTCGGTTCCTCTATCACTCATGACCTATTTTCAGAGATTCATCAACTATGATCTGAAATTAGGGTTTTGAATAAATGTTCTACGAATCATCATTTTGAGAAAGATTCAAACACTAATGAATTTATATTGATTCAGCAACCAGCATCTGAATTAATCATGTAATATTTGGTAATATACCAATATTTTAATATTTTATTGGGTCATGTCACCAATAAATATTTCGTCAAATTGAGCAACACTTGCTCAGTTGCTCAAATATTGATCCAGTTAATAACATTTAGAAATTTATCAGTAATTTGTCGAATTGAGCAATACTTGCTCAATTGCACGTCAAATTATCAATATTCAGTATTTTGTCGAATTGAGCAATACATGCTCAGTTGCTCGTCAAATTCTCAATATTTTGTAATTCGTCGAATTGAGCAATACTTGCTCAATTGCTCGAATATTGATCCAACTATCAATATTCAATAATTTATCAGTATTTCGTCGAATCGAGCAATACTTGCTCAGCTGCTCGAATACTCTACATATATTCAGTAACTCATCAATATTCAACAACTCGTCGAATTTACAATATTTGCTCAGATGAGCAACATTAACATTCATGAATCGTTGAGCATTTGTCAAACATGCTCGATTCAACAAAACCTAGGCTCATTGTCTAATCAGTCAACAACTGACAAACTAAATGCACGTCTATCATGCAGACTCCACGATTCGTGAGACATCAATCACGTCAAATTGGGGGATAACAATTAGGCTTTGGGTCTGGCGGCCTACAACACGTGGATTCTTCCACGACGAGAAATATGCATAAGTTGAGTAAAAGGTTGAAGGAGTTAGCAAAGTAGTGGGTGCACGATCCATCAAGTCTCCACACGACATGGAACTGACTTTACCACAATCTTCCACTTGCCCACTCCTCCGCTCATGAAACCGTCACACTTACAGGGATCAAGGTGTTCACAACTCTGATAATATAAATAAGTCTCTGAATCCATTGAGGATAAGGAATGATCACTAGCTATCATCAATCATCCAGAATTTCTCGAGTAACTACTCTCAAGAATTCATCGATCCATCAGAACTTATTCGAATTCAACAGTTCACCAATTATTGCAGAAACCTTTAACACATCCACAATCCTTGATCATCATTGATCCCACACAATTCTCAGCTTAACTCCTACAAATCAACCCATTTTCCTCTCTGCGACCGAATTGACTCTGAAACGACCATTGACTTGGTTTAGGTCGGAGTCCCACATATTGATCTCTCGAATCTAAGCATTCCCTTTGCAGTGCATCTGTGTGAGGTTAAGCAGTTTGCTCGATTGAGAAGTTTCGACAACACGCTCGACTCTTCACTTTCCTAAAAAACCAGCGAACCGTTTTTCCCCATCTACAGATAGGTACTAGACCATTAGAGATATGAAGAGATTTTATAAGCTATAAACTGTGTGAAGAAGTGGAATATAAAAAGAAGAAAATGGTTGCACAGTGCACGTGGATAGAACTGGACAAACACAAATACAAGCTGGTGTGAGGGGTCACTTAGGTTTAGTTTTTCTTCAACAGATTCAAAGATGCAATTCAGTAACTAGATGGTTTATAATTATGATCAGTTTTGTGGGGTATCATGATTCATTCTAATGCTCTATTATTATATATTTTCTTAAAAAAAACTAGATCATTCATAGAGGTTTTGATTAGTTAATAAGAGGAATGACACCGACAGCATATGTGTATTTGGAAATTTCTTTGCAATTTTTGATCGTTAATGCAGACTTTTCAAAAAATAACAGATAGAAACGTGTAGTACTCCTACGAAAACCCTTTATTCTATATAACCGAGCCTCCCCAGTTGTGCAATCACATAGAAACACCACCACAGATAAGAATAAATTTGAATATGTTCTATCATCCTATAAAAAACTAAAACTTTAACAAGATAAAGATAGAATGAGATTCAAGAATGTCTTTGACAGCTCACCTTACCTACTTAATAAGAAATTTCGCCGAGTATATATAATGGAATGAAAAAAATAACCGTTGAATATTTAAGGAAAGGGAAAAGAATGTTACTCGCACCCTAAGTTACAAAAGCTTGATTGTATACCTGTTGCTTTTGAATCACAAATGCTTCTTCTAAAGAGGGCCTAAGTAGCTCTATCATCTGGTTATCAGAAAATTCATAGCAAATGTGCTCCAAAATATTCTTGTCAGCGACGAAACCTAGATCCCGAACACAATAACAATTAGTATTTATGTGCAAAGAAACCTGAAATAGCATATAAACACAGATCAATATTGTCGACTAGAGCTGGAGGTTTCTTTTTCGCTAAAATGCAGTTGTATCACCTAGCCTACATAAGAAAATGAACGTTGTAGATAGTAATTTTTTTGCATAAAATTGCTAATTTATACACCATTCTTACACATGATAACTAATGAACAACGGCCGAGTTTCCCATTTGGCCAATGATAGACGCATTTATGTGTCTATTTTTTTCTCAATTATGTGTATTGTCAGTGCTCGATTTTGTATTTATTTGATTATTTTATGTTTTTGTAGGTGTTAATGGAGAAATAAGCATTTGCAGAGAAATTGGCTCAAAAAGTGGTTCCGGGAGAAAATTACTAAAGGCATCCTAGGTCAGCTAATAAGGGGTAGTTCAATGGATAAGGGGGACCACATCTTATCGAAACCCGGGCAAAGTATAGTGGGGAACCCCATGGCACCTGCTATTTGCAACCCAATAACGTTTAGGGGGCACCTCTTCTTCACGTTCAAACCTGCCAAACTGGCGGGAAAACAATTACACAGTCTTCTGCGTTATTTCCCGGAGAAGATTTGAACGTGTTTTATTTGGATTTCTTCGTAGTTTTCGAATGATACGGGCCTGTTTAACAAAAACAGGGTTCGTAAGACTTTGAGATTCGATGAAAAAGGATTTACGTGGAGTTGAAGCTAAAACAGAGATGTAGAATATTTCTCTCTTCTGTAAACTTTCTGTGATGGATTTTGGGTCGATATTTTAGTAGGATTTGGACCGGAATTAGTTGCTCGTGGTCAAACAGGGTCGGATAAGGATATAGTTGCGAGAAAGAAGGAGTTAATCGAAAAAACAGAGAGAGGAGATATTTCGAGCATATTTGGTTCACTTTTGGTAATAGCATATGGAAAAGGAGAAAATATCCCTGTATATTTGTTTCCATCTTATAGAGGATTTGGGAAGCTGTGACAACTCGGAAGACGCGTGAATAAAATGGTAAGAAGAAATCCTGAGGGTTGATTTTTCGTGATGAAGAAGAAAAATATTTCGAAGATTTTGGGAGTTACAATCGGTCTGTTATGTATAAATATGATGGTGGAGTATGAGAACGGATTATCGGGAGTTGGGGGACCGAATGGAGGTGATTGGGAAGCTCTGGTTCTCTGCAGAGAAGTTGCAGGAAGAACACGCACCAGCAGGAAGAAGAGAAGCTGAAGAACATAGACCAACAAACTCAGTCGCAGAAGCAGTCTTATTCAAACAACATAGAAAAAGTATCTCTGTTCATCAGTAGTTACAAAAGATTTTTAACAACTGTGTTCAACCTTTTCAGCAACTCTCTCTGTAACACTCGGTCTGTAACACCTATAACTATTACGATTAAGCTGCTTCTCATATTTTTTCAATAAAACACCTTTTTGAGCTATGAATTATTATTTTGAGCGTGTTTTCACCATGAAGAGCTAAATCCTATCACTGGGATGATGGAGGAAGACTAATATCATACGTGGGTAACTATATTTAATTTTTATATGAATTTTGCACTAATTAAAATTGAATTATGATTTTGATTAATTAGTTGTCATCTCATTTGATGGGTCATGCTTGCTTAGATGTTTTGATGTCCCATGCTTAGGATTTACAACTAATATTTTGAGAATCTTCCTTGGCAAAAATAAGAGTCCATATCTTTATTTATTGAGCTATAACTGTTAAAAGAATTAATGTTTGAACCTTATGTTATGAGTATGGTGGAATCTTGAATCCCAGTACCTCTCGACATTGTGACATCTTTTGTATATATTTTCTCTTTTTAAGTTTAAAATCCAATCTGCACAAGTCCGAGAATCGAATCACTTTTTACCACTATCACTACCGCATCATCCAACTTTGCCGAAAATTTCTGGTGCATGTTAGCCTAGTATCAAAGAGACTGGTGCAGTAACACAATTTATTTCTTTGTCCAGTCAAAATTAAATTTAAAACTAAACATACCCAAATCTGAATTTCTGAATCATATAAGCATTGAATTCGGATATGAGTCCAAATTCAAAAAATTTACCTTCTCAAAACATTGCAGTCCACCATAATAAGGATCTGATACTTCTTTCCCATTATGCTTCTTGCAATATAAGCACAATAACTTAACCTTGGACACCAACAACATGAACGGATACATATTTATAGTCAGTGACATTCAAGCCAAGCCTAATACAAAAAACTGAATTCAAGATAAAGATAAATTTACAAAATTTATGGAAAAATGGTTGCAGAGTTAAGATAAAGATAAATTTGAGATGTTAATATTACCTCCCTGCTTGTCCCAAAAGTAGTAATCTTCTGCCATCAGCTACAAGACCTTTAAACCACAACAAAATAACCTCAGAAATGGCTAACAAGTGTAAACTAGTTTCTGTACCTCTTTGAGAATATGAAAATCATTGTACTTACATGGCACCACCACAAGCTGGACCGAATAATTTGAATAAAGACATTGAAGTTGATGAAATTCCATTTGCAGCTCCTCTTTGGCAGTGAGACTGTTATCAAAATATCTTACTTATAAACCCATCTAATATAACAGTTAAAAGCCAAGATAAAACGAAAACAAGGGTGAGCAAGAGACTTACTTCTGTGGTGTTTCCTAAGATGACAAACCCAGTGAAAATAGTTGTCTGGTAGTCATTTAGAACCCACAAACTCTAACTCCATGCCTACAACAGCTGATCCTGCCAGTATATCAGGCTAAAAAGAAGTAATTATACTAATTCATGAGTAAAATGAAATGAAATTTAATTTAATTTGTTGTAATTTTAAAAAGACCACAACTAAGCAATTACACATAGAAAAAGAATAACAGAAAGCAAGGAGATGGTAACAAATATAATAAGATGTATAATGTGTTTTCAAAAGTAGGCTCATGCATGACCAAAATCAGACCCAGTGTACACCCCACAGCCAAGTTTTTCCCAGTTACAAACCATGTAAATATTTTGCACAAAATCCACTTCCCGACCTCATTAATATACAAGATATCCATGAATTCACCTAAGACAAAGATCTAAAACATGAATTTGATAATTCAGGAAAATACTTTCATTCATAGAACACACTATGATTGTTTTAAAAATGGCTAAATGTCACACAAAAAAAATAAAAATAAAATCAGAAACTCAATTTGTAATCACCCGTAAAGGAGGGGAATCCGAGTATCTATCATCATATGCTAAATTTCATTAATGTAACAAGATCACCAACAACAAAGAGTACATGAATGACTATGAAATCTCAAACCCCAACCTCCCAGCATGCTAAACACAATAGAATCATGCTAGAAAAAACTTGACAAGCACAATATTAATACGTAGACATGTTAAGCTTTACAGGAGGCTACTTCTTATCATACACTTGCACAGGAAATAGTAAAAAATGAACACGGATCTTGTTTTACATGAAAACCCATAAAAAATGTATTTCTTTCTCCTCTACCAAAATGATAATCTTCGTAATCAGAAAACCCTCATTATTACCCAAACCACAAATCTTTCATGCATATATAAAATCTCAAATCTCAAAGAAAACTTAAGCATTACCAAATTCAAACTTATACTAAAAAAAAAATCTCAACTAAAAAAAAAAAAAACAAACACAAAACGATTAACCCATTTTTTATTTGAAAAAAGAACATTGCTGATAAATTTAGGGTTTCTCCTCTTCCCATTCTTCTCAAAAGACCTGATTAAATTTAACAAAAAAAAGAAAATTATAATTATTAACTCAAAACAACTCATAATCGATTTAAAAAAGAAACCGAAACATAAATCTAAGTTATTAGATCACTTATCTGAATACGTAGGAGATGGAAAACATAACTCCTAGGTTTTGATGGGTTTTATTGATTTTCTGTTGATTCTGAAAACTCAAGATTCGGTTATGAAGTTAGGGATTCCACTTTTCTAAAGAGATTTATCTTCATAAAATCAATTATAAAGTTATAATTTCATGAAATTATAAAGAGATTTGAAAACAATTTCATGAAATTATTCGGAGAAATCAATAATAACTTAATGAAATTATAAAGAGATTTCGAAGAAAAGTAGATCGAGAGTAATAACTCTACTTCGATTTAGTGTGTTTAGAGTTTCACTTGAAAGAAAAGAAAATGTGGTGGTGTGTTAGGGTTTCATTCGGGATGAGAAGAAGATATGGTGAGGGAAAGCGAGAGGCGGAGGAGAAGGAAAGAGATTTAGGTTTTTTCTTTTGATTTTCCCTCTCTTCTAATAATATATAGAAAACTCTTGTTATGGTGCGGTGGAGCTGAACCACTAGTGCCTTCGACACCCGTTTGATTGGTATTAGAAGATCAAATGGTTAACTTGTTACCACGTGTCGTAAACAAATTAATTGAACAAGCCTCCTTGTTTTAAATTAGGTGGTGCATTTTAACAAAATATATCAAAATTGAACATCACAGGTTCAAAGATTACTAGAGTTAGACCTGAGTTTCTCGTTCGGATGAACTGGAGACGAAATATATCAGAATTGAACATCACAGGTTCAAAGACTACCAGAGTTAGACCTAAGTTTCTCGTTCGGATGATCTGAAGATGAAATATATCAGAATTGAACATCACAAGTTCAAAGATTACCAAAGTTAGACCTGAGTTTCTCGTTCGGATGAATTGAGGACGAAATATATCAGAATTGAACATCACAGGTTCAAAGATTACTAGAGTTATACCTGAGTTTCTAGTACGGATGAACTGGAGACGAAATATATCAGAATTGAACATCACAGGTTCAAAGATTTACTAGAGTTAGACCTGGGTTTCTCGTTCGGATGAACTGCAGACGAAAATATCATAATTGAACATCACGGGTTCAAATATTACTAAAGTTAGACCTCAGTTTCTCGTTCGGATGAACTTAGGATGAAATATATCAGAATTGAATGTCACAGGTTCAAAGACTACTAGAGTTAGATCTCATTTTCTCTTTTGGATGAACTGACGATGAAATATATCAGAATTGAACATCACAGGTTCAAAGATTACTAGAGTTAGACCTAAGTTTCTCGTTCGGATGAACTGAATATGAAATATATCAGAATTGAACATCACAGGTTCAAAGATTACTAAAGTTAACCTGAGTTTCTCATTCGGATGAACTGAGGACGAAATATATCAGAATTGAACATCACAGGTTCAAAGACTACTAGAGTTAGACCTAAGTTTCTCGTTCGGATGATCTGCAGATGAAATATATTAGAATTGAACATCACATGTTCAAAGACTACTAGAGTTAGACCTAAGTTTCTCGTTCAGATGAATTGAAAATGAAATATATCAGAATTGAACATCACATGTTCAAATATTATTAAAGTTAGACCTGAGTTTCTCGTTCGGATGAACTGGAGACAAAATATATCAGAACTGAACATCACAGGTTCAAAGACTACTAGAGTTAGACCTAAGTTTCTCGTTCGGATGATCTGAAGATGAACTATATCAGAATTGAAAATCACAAGTTCAAAGACTACTAGAGTTAGACCTAAGTTTCTCGTTCGGATGAACTGAATATGAAATATATCAGAATTGAACATCACAGGTTCAAAGATTACCAGAGTTAGACATGAGTTTCTCGTCCGGAAGAACTGGAGACTAAATATATCAGAATTGAACATATTACCCTTATTGGAAATAAGTGCAATAAATATTATGGAGACAGTGAAAATGACCATACTACCCTTATCGAAAATAAGTAAAGTAAATGTTACCGATTGTGAAAATAACCATATTACCCTTATTGGAAAAAAGTGCAATAAATATTATGGAGACTGTGAAAAAGACCATACTACGCCTATCGGAAATAAGTAAAGTAATTCTTACATACTGTGAAAATGACCATATTACCCTTATTGGAAATAAGTGCAATAAATATTCTGTAGACTGTGAAAATGACCAAACTACCCTTATTGAAAATAAATAAAGTAAATATTACATACTGTGAAAATGACCATATTACCCTTATTGGAATAAGTGCAATAAATATTATAAAGACTGTGAAAATGACCAGACTACCCTTATCGGAAATAAGTAGAGTCAATATTACAGATTGTGAAAATGACCAGACTACCCTTATCGGAAATAGGTAGAGTAAAACGTCTCGTAGAAAAAAAAATCTGCGAGAAAATTGAATTTCACTCCGTTTTGATTTTTTTCTCTCCGGTTTTCAGTCCACTGCCGACACAGTCATTTAATTCTCGAGCATGCCGGTACTGCTACCGACATGGTATGTTGATTGAATTTTTATGTCGGCACATGATGTAAAGTATCCAGAAACTTGATTTCACTTGACTACCGACATTGATAGATTTCTATCGAGCATGCCGGCACCTAGTTATGGCATTGAATGTTAGTTACCAAGCATGTCGGCACCATTTTCCGGCATGGTCTTCATCAATTCCAGCATGGTCTTCATCACTTCCGTCGATATAAAGTAAATATTTTTGACAAGACTTGACGGTGGTAGTTCCGATATTCGTTTTATCTATAGATCCACGCCGGTAGACAGTTCCGGCGTGGTCGTTAATTAATTTTTCTATGCTGATATTCAGCTTTGGAAGGCACTGCTTCTTGTATGTTTTTCATGCAGTACCGGCATGGTAACCTTTGAATTTAATCATGCCAGTAGCATATTCCTTGTACCGGCATAGTTTTTTGGTTGAATAATATGCCGGTTTTGGTTTCAAAATAGGGGATATCGGGCTGCCGGCATAGCCGTAGTATGAATACTATGCCGGTGTAGAGGCTTCCAGCATTGTATTCATACAACTACTATACCGGCACAAAGCTTTTTCAGCTGAAAAAATGGTGGGTTCAAAGAAAAAAAATCAAATTTTCAACCTCTTAGCAGCTTTACATGTGTGTTGGGGATGCTTGTATGTCGTGCAAACTTAATTTCTTGTGTAGGTTCTTCAAATAACTCTCCTTGCTCGTAAAAATCATCATTCAATGGTATTGGCTCAACAAAGAGTTGCAATTGTGAGTTGTTGTCATTAGCTGAAGATTCAAGATATACTCCTTGTTGTAGTTGAGATAAAGATTCAGCAGCAACAATTCTCTCTTCACAATCATCCTCCATTTTCACCAAACAAAATTCCCTCCAAAAAATTTTCCCTACTTCTACATTCACCTCACTCACCCAAATACAAATAAAAACACACACTAATCATTTATCAAATAATCTTATGATTTTCCTAATTATAGTTAATCACTAATCCTGATTAGTGAGGAGTAGATTAGGTATTAAAAAACTATTTAGATAAGGGGTGACCCGAAATGGCTATTGGGAACCCGTTTTTTTCCTTTAGCTATATCCCCTAATTAGATTGAATATCCCCCAATTGAGCGTTCTTTTATAAGGCCATCTACCCTATAGTTATATAAGAGATGTCCTAAAGTAGTGACATTACCAATTTTCCCTTAATCCTAATTAAAATTAAAACTAAACTAATAACTACCAAAGTTTAACCTAATCCTAATATATTAACAAAAATCAGACCCTCCCCTACCCTAGCCGCACACGAACTGGTTTTGAGAAGAAAAAAAACAGTTGGTTTGATTTTGATCCGTTTAATTGAACAGAAATCATCAAAATAGGGTTCAAATGGAAGTTTAACCTATATATAAGACATCCAGGATTGTTTACAAAAGGTTTTGGTTTAGTTGGTTTGATTTTGATTTGTTTAATTGAATAGAAATCATCAAAATTGGGTTCAAATGGAAGTTACAGTGCCGTGTTCGGTTAGGACGAGTTTCAAAAAAAACCTAATTTATTAACCGAACTTCCTGAAAGGAAGCACACGAAGAACAGTTCGGTTCCTTAGGATTTAAAATTAGGTTACCGAACTACTAGTTCGGTTGGTTAGCAAAGAAGGCTAAAACTATTTTCTAACCGAACTTTACCAATATTACAACAACAACAACAACAAAATATCCAATGTAACAGAACTGTGCTATTTTTCCCACTATGTTGAGTTTTGATTTAACCAAACTTTGCCCAATATGTTCAGTTGGTTCACAAAGAAGGCTAAAACTATTTCCTAACCGGACTTTACCAATATTACAAAAAAAAAAAAAAATCTAATGTAACCGAACTGTGTTATTTTTCCCACTATGTTGAGTTTCAATTTAACCGAACTTGTTCCACTATGTTCGGTTGGTTCGCAAAGAAGGATAAAACTATTTTCTAACCGAACTTTACCAATATTACAAAAAAAAAACAAAAAAAAAAATCCAATGTAACCGAATTGTCCTATTTTTCCCAGTATGTTGAGTTTCAATTTAACCGAACTTGTCCCACCATGTTCGGTTTGTTCGCAGAAAACCTTGACAAACCAAACTCTTCACTAATTGCGCGAAGTTTCGGTTAGATATTGGTTGGTATGAAGTTTGCGAAACAACCAAAATTTGTACACTTGGTAAAATCTTAATCAACGCGAAGTTCGGTTAGATATTGGTTGCAAACCAACAGAAATTCAAGACCCTAAAGTTCGGCAATATTGCGGGCAAACCAAACATAACTCTGTAAATCCTATAAACAAAGTTCGGTTACATGTATGTTAACCGAATGACTAAAAACCTCCATTAAAAGCGAGTTCGGTAACCTGCGTGTTTGGAAAAAGTAACCGAACTACACTTTCAGATGTGTTTGGTTACCTGTTCTTCACATAAGTTAACCGAACAAGCCCAAATCTACTTAAATGTTTTACATTTTTTTGAAATTTTGGATCAATTCAACTAACATTATCTAAGTTTGAAGCATACCTGGTGTTTATGGGTGAGAATGGTTTCTACTGATTTCGGTAATTTCGGGTGTGTGGGTGAGAAACGAATTTAAACACTAAACAATGTACTGCAAGGGAGTACTTTACATTCGAGAGATCAATCTGTACAAGTCCGGCCTAAACCAAGAAATTTTCGTTCCAGACTTGCTTCGGTCACAAAGTGGAGAAGAATGGGTTGGTTTTGGGGAGGGAAGCAAGGAGAGTGATGAGACCAGAATAGTTGATTCTGGAAGAATAGTTGTGTTACTACAACTTGCATCAGAAAAGTGGGAAGGCTAACAAGTGGTAAGCTAGTGAGTATTTTCTAAGTGTTGTATGCTCCTGACTGAACTTGTTGTTCGGTGGAAATAGGTAAGACCTATTTATACAAGTCGAAACGTACTCTGGTCTCATTAAGGAATGGAAAAATGGGTAAGTAAATGGGAGAAGGTGGTAACGCATGGAATTTATGTTCCATAAAACCGTTAACGCATGGAATTGATGTTCCATGAAACCGTTAACGCATGGAATTAATGTCCCATAAAAGAGCATTTCACCATTAACACCCTGTATTTACTAACCGTCTCACCCTTACGACACTTCCTTATGACGGGCGTAGTGTACGCCGCACGCTGTAAATTGCCAAACCAATACCCAAAGAGGATCCCCTAGTTTATGATATGTGTTGATGTCTCGAATGTTTTTGTGGAAAACATGTAGCATGTTGTTGTTTCCTGGCAAGTCGATCTTGGGAGACTTGTCAGCTTGGTGACCTTCGACGGTCGAGATTTTGCATCTTAAGAGGAAAGGTAACCATTGATCGTCTCATGCTTTCGTTTGTTGGCGGCCGCATAGAGAAGGCCAGCATGGTGGCGCGGCTAGGTTGGCATGCCATTGGCATGGCATGGTTTGGCATGGCCAAATTTAGGTTATCGAGCCAAAGGTTACCATGCATTGTCTGGTAATCTTGGA
>JAJJWX010001509.1:0-81821 GCA_023529315.1 Papaver bracteatum
TGAGACTAACATGGATAGTCTTGCATGCGTTCAACGGGGCTAGTATAACCTACCGTCAGGTAGCCTATGTGTGTTTGCACGTCGAACACAAGGCTTTAATTAAAGCATTAATAGTAATGCGGTATACCTACAGAAAACCGGGATGGTTGCCACATGCTCCGTTCTGGGTAGGTATGTTTAATTCTCAGGGATGGTTGCACATGCTCCAATGAATTAATATGGCGAGAAGTATTCACCACCTGAATGCTTTATCCTTTGCAGGACATCATCTTACAAAAATTGGCTTTTTTACAATTTTACCCTTTAAATTGAAATCCACCATCAACACCTGTGTAAAATTTATGCGGCTTTCTTTCTTTTTTGAAAGCTGATCACAGTTTGCGTCTTTCTTTTATGAAAGCTAATCGCAAATAAATTTCTGCGTCTTTCTTTAATGAAAGATAATCGCAATAAATCGTTCGTAAAAACGCATTGCAAATATTTCATGTTGCGAAATACCTCGTTTCATTTTCTTATTTTTCAAAATACATTTTGTTGTGAACAAATATACTAATTACCTTTTTGTTTCATTACCTTTCTTCTGCATTCTTGTTTCTTCGCAAATCATATCTCTTTTCTATCATCATAAATTTCTTGTATGCTAAACATTGTAACTTTATTCCTTCATGCCTTAGTCCTCAGCCATTAAATTTTCGCTTCTTTTTGCAGCCTTTGCTCTTTTTCTCCAACTTTTTTCAACAGCTTTTCCTTCGCAAACTTCTACTTCTGTATCGTAACATTTCTTCCCTTCTGCCCAATCACCCTTGATAACTCCAATACCCTTTGGATGAGGAAACTTTATGCATTGATGAAGAGTTGAAGCTACGCCTAGAATCCCATGAAGCCAAGGTCTCCCTATCAAAGATTTGTATAGTGAGTCGATATCAACAACACAGAATAGAATTTCAGTTCGCATTCCACTTAAGGGAATTCACATGCTTATTTATCCTTTAGGTTTATTATCCGTTCCATTAAAGCCATAAATCCTATAAGTAGAAGGTATTAGATCTGCATCTTTTCCCCCCATGGTTTTGTAAGCAGGATAGAAGAGAATATTGACAGAACTTCCCGTATCAATTAAGATTCTATTAAGACCAAATGATTCTTCATCTGTATCATCTTCGCTTTCTCCCATATTCAGACAAATTTCTAATCTTACTACTAATGGATTCTCATGATATTTTTTCTGCAAGTTGCTGCTCTTCCTCTTGATTTTCTTCGTCATTCTGGTTATTTTCCATGTTTTGTTCGTTGTTTGGTACTAAAATGAAGCAATTCTCTCGATTTCCTTTAACCAGATTTTGTGTTTGTCCTTGTATAACACTTTCACTATTGATTGTTGGTGAATTTCGTTCTTCTCTCTCTGGTCTAACACTTGATCTCGTAGCACTTTGAGATTTCCTTATTTGTAACATCTCATTCTCCCTCCTCAATTCTTGATTTTGTCTTGTTAGATTTGCACGTTCTTCAGCTTCAAATCTTCGTTCTTCTTGAATTCCTTGTCTCAATGTTTCTAATGCCTCCATTTCTCTTTCAGGAATTATTCCTCCTATAAATCTCCCATTTTCTCTGATTTGCGGTTCTCCAAGTGTGTATACTCACTCGATCTTGATCTATTGCTCTTCTTTGTGCTACTGTTTGTTGAGTTTGATTTCTTCGATTACTCCTTCCCCTACTAGGTCCTCCTATTATGTTTGCTTCTCCACCTGCAAGTATTACACTTCTTCTTACTGCAGTCAATGGTTCTGATATATTTCTTCTTCTGGCCATTTCTCCGATGCAAAATTCTTCAATTATCTCTACCACAGGTTCACCCTCCCCTCCCTGTTTCTAGCGCCAATTATGTAGTTGCAGGAAATCCTACAACTACACACTCAGTAGAATTTGTGAAACTTTAAGAAGTTCTTGATGAAAAAGACAATCTTGATTAATTCTTTCAATTGATTACAAAGAAATATGTTAATGGAGATTAGAATAGTTACAAATTTCTCTATTCTCTCTCCTAAGACTTGTTCTAACACTCACCAAAAGAACCTCTCCAATTTTACATTTGAACTACTATATATAGTGAGATCTGTATAACTATATATAGTTTGCGAAGCATCGTAACCTTTGATCGTATACTTATTCTATATTCGTAAACCCTTCACACTTCTCTCATGTTTCTTCTACTATCGCATTATCTTGCGACACTTTTCTCTTGTATTTACTACTATGTTCATAACCTTATATCTTGTGATATTCTGTCCCTACAAGTACGTCACACGGTCTTCAGTTTTCAACCAAGATTTTAAGGTTTATCATCTCTTAAGGGCCGTTTTTGAGTTCCAGAGCGCTTTCATAGCGCTTTCAAGGTACTTCCTATATACTAGGTAAATATCATGTTTGGAACTAGTGTCCCAGGATTAGTAAAATAAATAAGGAGGGATCTATTTTGATGGGAATGGTGATTAGGTTTTAGGCAAATTACATAATATCTTATCGAAAAGGCAGTTTTACCGATTTTAATAGTAATTATGCCAAATGTTTAGCTTTATAGCACTTTGAATTTCATAAAAAACTCATGAGGAGAGTCATTGGATGGGAAAAGGGAAAATGATGTCAGTACGTCGCACGGTCCTCAGTTTTCAACCAATATTTTAAGGTTTATCATCTCTTAAAGGCGGTTTTCGAGTTCCAGAGCGATTTCAAGGTAGTTCCTATATACTAGGTAAATATCATGTTTGAAACTAGTGTCTCGGGATTAGTAAAATAAATAAGGAGGGATCTATTTTGATGGGAATGGTTGTTAGGTTTTAGGAAAATTACATAATAAAGCTATCGAAAAGTCAGTTTTACTGATTTTAATAATAATTATGCCATATGTTTAGCTTTATAACACTTTGAATTTTGTAAATAACTCATGAGGATAGTATTTGGATGGGAAAAGGACCAACTATGTCACTACGTCACATGGTCCTCAGTTTTCAACCATGATTTTAAGGTTTGGCATCTCTTAAAGGCCGTTTTCGAGTTCCAGAGCGTTTTCAAGGTAGTTCCTATATACTAGGTAAATATCATGTTTGAAACTAGTGTCCCGAGATTAGTAAAATAAATAAGGAGGGATCTATTTTGATGGGAATGTATTTAGGTTTTAGGCTAATGCACAATATGCTATCGAAAATCCAGTTCTACCGATTTTAATGATAATTATGCCAAATGTTTAGCTTTAAAGAACTTTGAATTTCGTAAACAACTCATGAGGAGAGTATTTGTATGGGAAAAGGGCCAACGATGTCAGTACGTCACATGGTCCTCAATTTTCAACCATGATTTTAAGGTTTGTCATCTCTTAAAGGTCGTTTTCGAGTTCCAGAGCGCTTTCAAGGTAGTTCCTATATACTAGGTAAATATCATGTTTGAAACTAGTGTCCTGGGATTAGTAAAATAAATAAGGAGGGATCTATTTTGATGGGAATGGTGTTTAGGTTTTAGGCAAATTACATAATATTTTATCAAAAAGGCAGTTTTACCGATTTTAATAGTAATTATGCCAAATGTTTAGCATTATGGCACTTTGATTGTCGTAAACCACTCATGAGGAGAGTATTTGGATGGGAAAAGTGCCAACGATGTCAGTACGTCACATGGTCCCCAGTTTTCAACCAAGATTTTGAGGTTTATCATCTATTAAAGGCCGTTTTCGAGTTCGAGAGCGCTTTCATAGCGCTTTCAAGGTAGTTCCTATATACTAGGTAAATATCATGTTTGGAACTAGTGTCCCGGGATTAGTAAAATAAATGACGAGGGATCTATTTTGATGGGAATGGTGTTTAGGTTTTAGTCAAATTACATAATATGCTATCGAAAAACCAGTTTTACCGATTTTAATAGTAATTATACCAAATGTTTAGCTTTATAGCACTTTGAATTTCGTAAATATCTCATGAGGAGAGTATTTGGATGGGAAAAGGTCCAACGATGTCAGTACGTCACCTGGTGCTCAGTTTTCAACCAAGATTTTAAGGTTTATCATCTCTTAAAGGTCGTTTTCGAGTTCCAAAGCGCTTTCAAGGTAGTTCCTATATACTAGGTAAATACCATGTTTGAAACTAGTGTCCCGGGATTAGTAAAATAAATAAGGAGGGATCTATTTTGATGGGAATGGTGATTAGGTTTCAGGCAAATTCCATAATATGCTATCGAAAAGCCAGTTTTACCGATTTTAATAGTAATTATGCCATATGTTTAGCTTTATAGCGCTTTGAATTTCGTAAACCACTCATGAGGAGAGTATTTGGATGGGAAAAGGGCCAATGATGCCAGTACGTCACACGGTCCTCGGTTTTCAACCATGATTTTAAGGTTTGTCATCTCTTAAAGGTCGTTTTCGAGTTCCAGAGCGCTTTCAAGGTAGTTTCTATATACTAGGTAAATATCATGTTTGAAACTAGTGTCCTGGGATTAGTAAAATAAATAAGGAGGGATCTATTTTGATGGGAATGGTGTTTAGGTTTTAGGCAAATTACATAATATTTTATCAAAAAGGCAGTTTTACCGATTTTAATAGTAATTATGCCAAATGTTTAGCATTATGGCACTTTGATTGTCGTAAACCACTCATGAGGAGAGTATTTGGATGGGAAAAGTGCCAACGATGTCAGTACGTCACATGGTCCTCAGTTTTCAACCAAGATTTTGAGGTTTATCATCTATTAAAGGCCGTTTTCGAGTTCGAGAGCGCTTTCATAGCGCTTTCAAGGTAGTTCCTATATACTAGGTAAATATCATGTTTGGAACTAGTGTCCCGGGATTAGTAAAATAAATGACGAGGGATCTATTTTGATGGGAATGGTGTTTAGGTTTTAGTCAAATTACATAATATGCTATCGAAAAACCAGTTTTACCGATTTTAATAGTAATTATACCAAATGTTTAGCTTTATAGCACTTTGAATTTCGTAAATATCTCATGAGGAGAGTATTTGGATGGGAAAAGGTCCAACGATGTCAGTATGTCACATGGTCCTCAGTTTTCAACCAAGATTTTAAGGATTATCATCTCTTAAAGGACATTTTCGAGTTCCAGAGCGCTTTCAAGGTAGTTCTTATATACTAGGTAAATATTATGTTTGAATTTAGTGTCCCGGGATTAGTAAAATAAATAAGGAGGGAACTATTTTGATCGGAATGGTGTTTAGGTTTTAGGAAAATCACATAATATGCTATCGAAAAGGCAGTTTTACCGATTTTAATAGTAATTATGCCAAATGTTTAGCTTTATAGCGCTTTGAATTTCGTAAACCACTCATGAGGAGAGTATTTGGATGGGAAAAGGGCCAATGATGCCAGTATGTCACACGGTCCTCGGTTTTCAACCAAGATGTTAAGGTTTATCATCTCTTAAAGGCCGTTTTCGAATTCCAGGGCGCTTTCAAGGTAGTTCCTATATACTAGGTAAATATCATGTTTCAAACTAGTGTCCCGTTATTAGCAAAATAAATAAAGAGGGATTTATTTTGATGGGAATGGTGTTTAGGTTTTAGGCAAATTACATAATATGCTTTCGAAAAGCCAATTTTACCGATTTTAATAGTAATTATGCCAAATGATTAGCTTTATAGCCCTTTGAATTTCGTAAAAAACTCAGGAGGAGAGTATTTGGATGGGAAAAGGACCAACGATGTTAGTACGTCACACGGTCCTCAGTTTTGAACCAAGATTTTAAGGTTTATCATCTCTTAAAGGCCGTTTTCGAGTTCCAGAGCGCTTTCAAGGTAGTTCTTATATACTAGGTAAATATCATGTTTGAAACTAGTGTATTGGGAGTAGTAAAATAAATAAAGAGGGATCTATTTTGATGGGAATGGTGTTTAGGTTTTCGGAAAATTACATAATATGATATCAAAAAGCCTGTTTTACCGATTTTAATAGTAATTATGCCAAATGTTTAGCATTATAGCACTTTGAATTTCGTAAAAAACTCATGCGGAGAGTCTTTGGATGGGAAAATGGCCAACGATGTCAGTACGTCACACGATCCTCATTTTTCAACCAATATTTTAAGGTTTATCATCTTTTAAAGGTTTTTTTCGAGTTCTAGAGCGCTTTCAGAGCGCATTCAAGGTAGTTCCTATATACTAGGTAAATATCATGTTTGAATCTAGTGTCCCGGGATTAGTAAAATAAATAAGGAGGGATCTATTTTGATGGGAATGGTGTTTAGGTTTTAGGCAAATTACATAATATGCTATCGGAAAGCCAGTTTTATCGATTTTAATAATAATAATGCCAAATGTTTAGATTTATAGCACTTTGAATTTCGTAAACAACTCATGAGGAGAGTCTTTGGATGGGAAAAGGGCCAACGATGTCAGTACATCACACGGTCCTCATTTTCAACCAAGATTTTAAGGTTTATTATCTCTTAAAGGCCGTTTTCGAGTTCCAGAGCGCTTTCAAGGTAGTTCCTTGTAGGTACCGAATATCGCAAGATATTAGTTTACAAACATAAAAGGAAAATATCGCAAGATAATGCGATAAGAGAAGAAACACGGAAGAAGTGTGAAGCATTTGCGAACATGAAATATTGTTGCGAATATCAGTTGCGATACTTCGCAGCTTATATACAATTGTATAGATTTCCCTATAAATAGTAGTTCAAATGTAAAATTCGGAGAGGTTCTTTTGGTGTGTGAGAAAATATTTAGGGAAAGAGAATAGAGAAAGTTGTAACTATTCTAATTCCATTTAGATATTTATTGTAATCAATTGAGAGCACTAATAAGAAAGTTGTTATTCATCATCATGAACTTCTTAAGTTTTACCAATTCTACTGAGAGTGTAGTTGTAGGATATTCTGCAACTACATAATTGGCGCTAGAAACAGGGACTTGAAGATTGTTCTAGAAAAAATTCTAAGGAGTTTTAAAAATCTGAAATGGCTAGAAGAAGAAATACATCAGAACCATTGACTGCAGTAAGAATAAGTGCAAGGCTCGTAGGTGGAGAAGCAAATGTAACAGGAGAACCTAGTAGGATAAGAAATAACTGAACAAATCAAACTAAACAAACAGAAGATCATGATCGAGTGAGTATACACACTTGGAGAACTGATACACCATCAGAAACATACAGAGAACCACAAATTAGAGAAAATGGGAGATTGATGGGAGGAACAACTCGTGAAAGAGAAAAGGAGATGTTAGAAACATTGAGACAAGAAATTCAAGAAGAACGAAGGTTTGAAGCTGAAGAACGTGCCAATCTAACAAGACAGAATCAAGAATTGAGAAGGGAAAATGAGATGTTACAAAGAAGGAAATCTCAAAGTGTTGTACAATCAAATGCTAGACCAAGAAGAGAAGAACAAAATTCGCCAATAATCAATAGTGAAAGTCAGATGCAAGAACAAGCACAGAATCAAGTTGAAAGAAATCGAGAGAATCGTTTCATTCTAGTGCCAAATCACGAACAAAATATGGAGAATGTACGAACAGAACCATTTCCAAGAGAAAATAATCAGAATGGCGAAGAAAATCGAGAGGAAGAGCGGCAACTCGTGGAAGAAATTGAGATACAACAAGCTATGCATCAAAACAATTACGAAGATGGAGTAAGAAGACGTGAACAAGCTCGCAATAATCAAAATCTTGGGTGTGATAGAATTCGGAGGAAGATTGGGAATCAACGAGAAGAAATAACAAGGAATGAACCAAATCTTCGAATCAGAGTTCAGGCAAACCAGGAAGAAATAAATCACAGAAGAAGGAGAAATGAAGAAGAAGAAATTCCAGATATTCATATGAGAAGGATGAGGAGAACAGAAATGGAAGAACAAGAATTTCAAAATGCTCTGCAACAAAACAATTGTGACAATTTGGAAAGGAGATATTTGCAAAATCATGCAAATGAAAACATTAATGAAGAGTATGATAGAATGCGAAGAATCGCAAGAGAGGAGATGCAAGAACGTAGAAGAAGAGAAGCTGCGTTGAAGAGGCCAATGGAGGAGAATTCTGAAGCAAATGCATGAATCTTTCGAGAATTAGCGGAAATGAGAGGAATGATAAGCAGTAGAGAAGGAGGAGATAGAAGGCAATTAGATGAAGCAATAGAAGAAGCTGCGAGGACTCCTTTTTCTAGAGAGGTACAGTTGGGAGGGATTCCACCAAAGTGCAATCTTCCTACGTTAACCAGCATCTTTGACGGGACTTCATGTGTTATTCAGCACATTAAAGCATATGTAAGATGCATGCTATAATGGGAGAATCATGATACTGTATTATGCAAGTACTTCGCATCAAGTTTAATAGGATAAGCTCTAAAATGGTTTGAAGGACTTCCCAAGAACACTATTACATCATTTAATCATTTACAAGTAACTTTCTTAGGAGCATATATCACGAATCATTCCTCGCGACTTGGCATTGAATATGTGTTTGGTTTAAAACAAAGAATTGGTGAAAGTTTGAAGCATTTGGTAAGAAGATGGAAAACTATGTGTAGTGATATGGCAGGACGTGTGGATGAGAGATACCTGATTTTGTCTTTCATAAATGCGATGTTCGTAACTGAACAGTTATATGTTCAAATCTTCAGAAGAAAGAATTCGATTATGATGACAGAATTGCGAGAATTGCAAGAGGAGTACATTACATTAGAAGAAAAGCAAAACAATATGGAGTCATATCCAGTGGTAAACACCAACAATCAAGATACATGAGCAAACTTACTTCCTAAAATAATCAATGTCGTAGAAGGTACTTCGCAGACATCCTCGCAAACATCTTCGCAGATATCAGAAGAAAATAAAACCAACAATAGCAAGCCAAAAATGGTAGCAATGGGAAGTAAAGATCAAGAAGAGTATGATAGAGAAAGGAATTTCTACAGTCGAGGAGGAAATAACCAGATCCCAAGATTAGATCAAGAAAGAAGAAAATTATGGGGGACAAAGGCAGAATTATTTTGGACAAGGGAATCATAGACAAAATTATAACAATGGTCAAGGAGGTCAAAGAATGATAAGAGAAGAAATAAAGATGCCACCTTTGAATACAAGTGTAGAAAAGATATGGCAGGCAATTATCTTGATAGAGAATATACCAACTCCATGGAATATGGGAAAGGAACCACCATTGGGTCCAAGAAGTCATGAATTTTGCTTGTACCATAATTTTCATGGGCACTCTACAAATTGTTGTAATAATATCAAAAGGATTATCTTGCGAATGATTGATCAAGGTAAACTAGATCACTTTTTACTCAAGCAAGCACAATCGCAACAATTACCACAAGCCCCAATGGAAACTCGCATGGTGAATACAACACAAGAAAAGGGAAAAGAAATCTTACACATTGAAGTGGGATCAGAAGCAAGAAATGTTTTCTGCAATTCTATAGTTCACTCATATAAAACCATAGAAGATTTTCATGATAATGTGTTAAGTAGGGTATATGCGAGAGATGGTGAAGGAAGAGAAATAATGAACATCGCAAAGATTTCACGAATTGAAGATTGGAAGAAGCGTGAAATCTCTTTTGAAGCTACATAAATTCCAGAAGGTTGCGAAATACATGATAATCCATTGGTAGTAAGATTGGAAATTTTTCTGAATATGGAAGAAAGTGAGGATGATACAGATGAAGAATCATTTGGTCTTAATAGAATCTTAATTGATACAGGAAGATCTGTCAATATTCTCTTCTATCCTGCTTACAAAATCATGGGGGGAAAGGACGCAGATCTAATACCTTCTACTTACAGAATTTATGGCTTTAATGGAACTGCCAATAAACCTAATGGAGAAATAAGCATGCGAATTCCATTAGGGGGAATGCGAACTGAAATCTTATTTTGCGTTGTTGATGTTGAATCACCGTATAACGCTTTGATAGGGAGACATTGGCTTCACGGGATTTTAGGCGTAGCTTCAACTTTTCATCAATGCATAAAATTTCCTCATCCTAAAGGTATTGGAGTTATCAAGGGTGATTGGGAAGAAGGGAAGAAATATTACGATACTGAAGTAGAAGTTTGCGAAGGAAAAACTGTTGAGAAGGAAAGTTGGAGAAAAAAAGCAAAGGATGCAAAGAGAAGTGGGAATTTAATGGCTGAAGATTAAGTCATGAAGGAATGAAGTTACAATGATTAAGCATACAAGAAATTTATGAAGGTAAAGAATAGGTATGATTTACGAAGGTAATCAGTACATTTCTTCACAGCGTACAATAAAATGCATTTTGAAAAAACAAGAAAATAAAATGAGGTATTTCGCAACGTGAAATATTTGTGAAGTATTTTTACGAATACAATTTTTTTTTTTTTTTTTTGCGATTAGCTTTCATTGAAGAAAAACGCAAAAGATATTTGCGAACAAAAGACCGCAAACTGTGATTAGCTTTCAAAAAAGAAAGAGAGCCGCAAAAATTTTACACAGGCAAACCTTTGTGGCGTACACCCTAGTTCGCGAAGCAACATTTCGTAAGAGGCAAAGTCCTAAAGTACGTCATTTAAGGGGGTACCTATAAGCATGGCTCATGGAAACCGGAACACCACCAAGGAACCTGAGTACATGGACATTACGGGGTACAACCCAAAAGCGGGGTACCTATCCGGGTTAGGCACCTTGGATTCTCAACCTAATCTTGCGAAGTACCAGGATATAGGTTGGGCGACTAAGGCATACTGTCTTTCTCAGGAAGTGTAGAAAACGATCAAGGCGCCGAGGTACACGGTTGAGTCAAGAGTTCCGGATGGGTTTGAAGCACATCTGCCATTCTTGACAAGTCTTGACAAATGATACACTTGGCTCAAAGATACCCCATAGGGTGCAACCTCGTAACTATAAGCCCTATAGGCAAAAAGGATAAGAGGTTGCGATCAAAAGCTGGTTGTTTGCAAAACCGGATGGGATGAGCTAACCTTGTATGGTCAATGTACGCTTCTTTGAAGGGGAAACCAAGGGGAAGATAAAGGGCAGCACCCTCCATTAGGGAGCTGATACGTGCTATAAGACGCAAATGTCATGAGGCTTCTTGTTCGCAAGAACATAAAGACTTGTCATATTTGTGCAACAATCATACTTCTGCGAATATAAAAATAAATAAAAATAAATATATATATATATATATATATATATATATACATATTCGCATAATTACATACAATGAAGTTAAGATGAGATCAATGGGTTATTACATGAAAGTGTGATAATGTCCTGCGATTTCATCGCAAGACGATAATGTCACAAGGTTGTATATTCGCAAGAATGTTCAGACTTGTCATATTATCGCAAAAATATCATCACAAAAAGAGGTGGCAAAATAAGACCTTTACTTAGGAAGGCATGATAAGACCACAACAATTAATTAAATCAATTCCATCAATATTATTGGAAAAGTTTTACGAGAATATATATAAAGAATTCATAAGCATAGAAGCAATTTTGTTCGCAATCATATTCATAAGGGTTGAATACTTCTTATACTTCTTCAAAGATTCAATACTTCTTATACTTTTTAAGAGATTCAATACTTCTTATATTTCTTCAAACATTGAATGTTTCTTCATGAATTGAAAATCTTTATACTTCTTCAAGGGTGCCTCATACTTCGTATACTTCTTTAAGGATGTTTCATACTTCTTATGCTTCTTTAAGAATATTTCATACTTCTTATACTTTTTCAAGGATATTTCGTAATTATTCACGGAGATTTCATACTTCTTATACTTCAAAGTGGAAATTTATTATTTAATTCGCAAAAACTTAAAGCTTCGCAACCTAAACTGAGGCAGATATTCTAGATACTTAAAATAAGGATTGATCACCTGAAGAGCAATAATAAGGGGGAAAGGAATACTAAGTTAGATCTTCAAAATATATTATTTCTCTCCATATGATCAAGTCATGCAAACATAGGGAAGCATTCAGTTAAAATTCATCATCGCAAAATTAAGACGTTGGTATTAGTTGAATTTTAAAAAGAAATTGTTGATTGATTGAAAGTGCAGTACTCAAATAAACAAGACAAAAGAACTGAAGTAAATATACAGAAAGGAATAAAACTATTTTGAAGATGATTTATCTTCATCAAAGTGATCTTCTTTTTCTTCTTCGGAGATATCATCTTCAGCTTCACTATCAGAAATTTCTAAATACGGGGTATCATTGGGAATTTCTTCGGAAAGGAGTGACTGATACTTCTTGAGAGGAATTTGGTTGTCTTCACAAATCTTGCGAGTCATCTTAGCTCGAAAACGTTTGATATTTAAACTATGATTGTCCTGAGAAATTTGAAGTTGGGATTTTAAATCACGAATCTTCTGGTTACGTGCGGCAAGAATAGTTTTCAGATCATCATTCATCTTCACATAATTTTCTCGTAAAGCGCAAGATAAGAGAATAAAGAGTAAGGGAAGAAATTAAGGAATTGGTTAGCAAATTATGGAATTAAAGTAATCATAGTACACGAACTTACCTTCTAATTGCTTTTTATCATTACGAAGAGAAGTATTTTCAAGATTCAATTGATTATTCTCCTCAAGTAGGGAAGAACCTCCAGCTGCGATACTCACAGATTTTGGATCATCTTCGCAGCGGGATTTCAATTCCGCATTATCAATATTCAAATCCTCTATTTTCTGAAGAAGTTTTAAATTCTCAACCTCCAACTTCTTACAACGATTTAAAGTTTTATTTTCAGCAATATTATGACGTCTTTCCCGATCGAAGCAAATCAAGCAATCTGAATCTCCCAACCTAAGAAAATAAAAAGGATTAGAAATCAATGAAAAAAGGGAAATAAACAAGGAATATAAAAGGAACTTACCATACTCCCCAAAGAGTATAATGAAGCGGGAGAGACGAATCTTGAAATTCCAGTAAGGGAATTATTGTTGAGTACAGTAGGAACTTTACAAGCCTTCGTAATAAGTTTACGAGCATTCGCAGTAGAAGAGTTTCCCAATCCACGAGAAGAGTGGAGAAAAGCCTCAGATAATTGAATCATCATGAGAGCGACGAGGAGTATGATTGTTCCCATAAGCATAGTCAATATCATGCATAAGAAGATCATCTTCTGCGACGTCAGATCTACGATGAAGACGAACACCCCAACGTTTATCTTCACTCCTCGCAGGAATTAGTGTGTAATTCTTAAAGAAATTCTCAACCGTGTAGTTCTCAGCAATAATCTCTACATCTCTAAATACAGGCTTCCTACGTTCGATTGGATACAAAGATTTTCCAAAAGCAGCACAATTTGCGAATTCAACTAGAATACAAATGCAATCACCAGTTAATTGATAAATGGCTCGAGAGAAATTTGGGTGGGAAATAATTTCGTAGAAGAGAGGAAGATTGACATCATAAAGAGGAAGAGGAAGACCTGCGAGGATTTGACCTCGTGAAACTAAAATTTTCCGATCATCCCAATGGAGATCAGTAAAGAGTTCCATACAGAGAGAATATTTATTATTGTGACCATCAATTTCAGAAAGAACGAGGTCTCTATCAGCAAACTCTGCATTAAGTTGTTCTATAGATTTCTTCTTTGGAGCCATTAGATGAAGGATAGAAAGTACAAAAGAAAAGATATAAAAGAGAGAATAAATTACAGAAACAGATGTGATGAGGAAGATGAACAGGATGAAAGAATAAAAAGAAAAGTTAAAGATAGTATTTATAAAGAAGAGAGAGTTTGATGGAGATAGAAACTCATTAATGCGATTAGACGTGAACGGTTGAGAAGAACGGTTACGAAGAAATGTGTCAAAATGAAAGAGAAAATACGTGTTGCGAATCTAACGGGTGGTGATAACTATATTAAATTTGCGAGATTAATGATTCTCATGACATTCTTTTTTTTTGGAACTGACATGAGAAGAGGCAAGATGTAGGTACCGAATATCGCAAGATATTAGTTTACGAACATAAAAGGAAAATATCTCAAGATAGTGCAATTATAGAAGAAACACGGAAGAAGTGTGAAGCATTTGCTAACATGAAATATTGTTGCGAATATCAGTTGCGATACTTCGCAGCTTATATACAATTGTATAGATTTCTCTATAAATAGTAGTAGTTCAAATGTAAAATTCGGAGAGGTTCTTTTGGTGTGTGAGAAAATATTTAGGGAAAGAGAATAGAGAAAGTTGTAACTATTCTAATTCCATTTAGATATTTCTTGTAATCAATTGAGAGCACTAATAAGAAAGTTTTTATTCATCATCATGAACTTCTTAAGTTTTACCAATTCTACTGAGGGTGTAGTTGTAGGATATTCTGCAACTACATTCCTATATACTAGGTAAATATCATGTTTGAAACTAGTGTCCCGGGATTAGTAAAATAAATAAGGAGGGATCTATTTTGATGTGAATGGTGTTTAGGTTTAAGGAAAATTACATAATATGTTATCAAAAAGCCAGTTTTACCAATTTTAATAGTGATTATGCCAAATGTTTAGCTTTATAGCACTTTGAATTTCATAAACAACTCATGAGGAGAGTCTTTGGATTGGAAAAGGGAAAACGATGTCAGTACGTCACATGGTCCTCAGTTTTCAACCAAGATTTTAAGGTTTATCATCTCTTAAAGGCCGTTTTCGAGTTCCAGAGCGCTTTTAAGGTAGTTCCTATATACTAGGTAAATATCATGTTTGAAACTAGTGTCCTAGGATTAGTAAAATAAATAAAGAGGGATCTATTTTGATGGGAATGGTGTTTAGGTTTTAGGCAAATTACATAATATGTTATTGAAAAGGCAGTTTTACAGATTTCAATAGTAATTATGACAATTGTTTAGCTTTATAGCACTTTGAATTTCGAAAACAAGTCATGAGGAGAGTATTTGGATGGGAAAAGGGCCAACGATGTCAGTACGTCACACGGTCCTCAGTTTTCAACCAAGATTTTAAGGTTTATCATCTCCTAAAGGCCGTTTTCGAGTTCCAGAGCGCTTTCAAGGTATTTCCTATATACTAGGTAAATATCATGTTTGAAACTAGTGTCCCGGGATTAGTAAAATAAATAAGGAGGGATATATTTTGATGTGAATGGTGTTTAGGTTTAAGGCAAATTACATAATATGCTATCAAAAAGCCAGTTTTACCGATTTTAATAGTGATTATGCCAAATGTTTAGCTTTATAGAACTTTGAATTTCATAAACAACTCATGAGGAGAGTCTTTGGATGGGAAAAGGGAAAACAATGTCTGTACGTCACATGGTCCTCATTTTTCAACCAAGATTTTAAGGTTTATCATCTCTTAAAGGCCGTTTTCGAGTTCCAGGGCGCTTTCAAGGTAGTTCCTATATACTAGGTAAATATCATGTTTGAAACTAGTGTCCTAGGATTAGTAAAATAAATAAAGAGGGATCTATTTTGATGGGAATGGTGTTTAGGTTTTAGGCAAATTACATAATATGTTATTGAAAAGGCAGTTTTACCGATTTCAATAGTAATTATGCCAATTGTTTAGCTTTATAGCACTTTGAATTTCGAAAACAACTCATGAGGAGAGTATTTGGATAGGAAAAGGGCCAACGATGTCAGTACGTCACACGGTCCTCAGTTTTCAACCAAGATCTTAAGGTTTATCATCTCTTAAAGGCCGTTTTCGAGTTCCAGAGCGCTTTCGAGGTAGTTCCTATATACTAGGTAAATATCATGTTTGAAACTAGTGTCCCGGGATTAGTAAAATAAATAAGGAGGGATCTATTTTGATGTGAATGGTGTTTAGGTTTAAGGCAAATTACATAATATGCTATCAGAAAGCCAGTTTTACCGATTTTAATAGTGATTATGCCAAATGTTTAGCTTTATAGCACTTTGAATTTAATAAACAACTCATGAGGAGAGTATTTGGATGGGAAAAGGGAAAACGATGTCTGTACATCACATGGTCCTCAGTTTTCAACCAAGATTTTAAGGTTTATCATCTCTTAAAGGACGTTTTCGAGTTCCAGAGCGCTTTCAAGGTAGTTCCTACATACTAGGTAAATATCATGTTTGAAACTAGTGTCCTAGGATTAGTAAAATAAATAAAGAGGGATCTATTTTTATGGGAATGGTGTTTAGGTTTTTGGAAAATTACATAATATGCTATCGAAAAGCCAGTTTTACCGATTTTAATAGTAATTATGCCAAATGTTTAGCTTTATAGCCCTTTGAATTTCGTAAATATCTCATAAGGAGAGTATTTGGATGGGAAAAGGTCCAACGATGTCAGTACGTCACATGGTCCTCAGTTTTCAACCAAGATTTTAAGGTTTATCATCTCTTAAAGGCCGTTTTCGAGTTCTAGAGCGCTTTCAAGGTAGTTCCTATATACTAGGTAAATATCATGTTTGAAACTAGTGTCCCGGGATTAGTAAAATAAATTAGGAGGGATCTATTTTGATGGGAATGGTGTTTAGGTTTAAGGCAAATTTCTTATAAGAAAAAAAGGTTTTAGCCAAATTACATAATATGTTATCGAAAAGGCAGTTTTACCGATTTTAATAGTAATTATGCCAAATATTTAGCTTTATAGCACTTTGATTTTCGTAAACAACCCATGATGAGAGTATTTGGATGGGAAAAGGGCCAACGATGTCAGTACGTCACAGGGTCCTTAGTTTTCAACCAAGATCTTAATGTTTATCATCTCTTAAAGGCCGTTTTCGAGTTCCAGAGCGCTTTCAAGGTAGTTCCTATATACTAGGTAAATATCATGTTTGAAACTAGTGTCCCGGGATTAGTAAAATAAATAAGGAGGGATCTATTTTGATGGGAATGGTGTTTAGGTTTTAGGCAAATTACATAATATGCTATCGAAAAGCCAGTTTTATCGATTTTAATAGTGATTATGCCAAATGTTTAGCTTTATAGCACTTTGAATTTCATAAACAACTCATGAGGAGAGTCTCTGGATGGGAAAAGGGCAAACGATGTCAGTACGTCACACAGTCCCCATTTTTCAACCAAGATTTTAAGGTTTATCATCACTTAAAGGTCGTTTTCGAGTTCCAGAGCGCTTTCAAGGTAGTTCCTATATACTAGGTAAATATCATGTTTGAAACTAGTGTCCCGGGATTAGTAAAATAAATAAGTAGGGATCTATTTTCATGGGAATGGTGTTTAGGTTTTAGGCAAATTACATAATATGTTATTGAAAAGGCAGTTTTACCGATTTCAATAGTAATTATGCCAAATGTTTAGCTTTATAGCACTTTGAATTTCGAAAACAACTCATGAGGAGAGTATTTGGATGGGAAAAGGGCCAACGATGTCAGTATTGTAGTTGCAGGAAATCCTACAACTACACCCTCAATAGAATTTTTGAAACTTTAAGAAGTTCTTGATGAAAAAGACAATCTTGATTAATTCTTTCAATTGATTACAAAGAAATATGTTAATGGAGATTAGAATAGTTACAACTTTCTCTATTCTCTCTCCTAAGACTTGTTCTAACACTCACCAAAAGAAACTCTACAATTTTGCATTTGAACTACTATATATAGTGAGATCTATATAGCTATATATAGTTTGCGAAGCATCATAACCTTTGATTGTATACTTATTTTATATTCGTAAACCATTCACACTTATCCCATGTTTCTTCTACTATCGCATTTTCTTGCTACACTTTTCTCTTGTATTTACTAATATGTTCATAACCTTATATCTTGTGATATTCTGTCCCTACATCTTGCCTCTTCTCATGTCATTTCTGCGAAGAAGAAATATCATGAGAATCATTATTCTCGCAAATTTAATATAGTTACCGTCATCTGTTATGTTCGCAATACGTGTTTTTTCTTCCATTTAATATTTGACACGTCTTTTCATAACCGCCCTTCTCAACCGCTCACGTCTAATTGCATTGATGAATTTCCATCTTCATCAAACTCTTTTTTTTTATAAATACTATATTTAATTCCTCTTTCTATTCTTTTATCTTTTCATCTTCCTTATTACGTCTTCTTCTGCAATCTTTTCCTTCTTTCTTATACCACTATTTCTTGTCTTTTTATTTCTTTTCTTCTCTGTTTTCTATCCTTTATCTAATGGCTCCAAAGAATAAAGCTGTAGAACAACTTAATACAGAGCTTGCTGATAGAGTTCTCATTCTTTCTGAGATTGATGGTCATACCAATAAAACCCATCTCTGTATGGAACTCTTTACTGATCTCCATTAGGATGATCAGATAATTTTGGTCTCAAGAGGCCAAATCCTCGCAGGTCTTCCTCTTCCTCTTTATGATGTCAATCTTCCTTTATTCTATGAGATTATTTCTCATCCAAATTTCTCACGAGCTATTTATCAATTGACGGGAGATTATATTCGCATTCTGGTTGAGTTCGCAACCCGTGCTGCTACTGGAAAATCTTTATACCCAGTTGAACTTAGGAAACCTAATTTTATAAATGTAGAAATTATCTCTGCAGACTATACAGTCGAGAATTTCTTCAAAAATTACACATTGATTCCTGCAAAAAGAGAAGATAAGCGTTGGGGTGTTCGTCTTCATCGCAAAACTGATGTCGCAGAAGCGGATCTTCTTATGCATGATATTGATTATGCTTCTGGAAATAATCGAACACCTCACCATTCTCATGATGAAGATTGGTACAATTATCCTCTAGCACTATCGGGTTCTTACATCTCTGGGATAGTAGATCTTCCTGCGAATCTTCATGATCGTAACTATCAACCTTGGGTCTTTTCTTGGCCTAATAGAGATAAAGATGTATGTATCTCCATTTTCTTATCTTCTTGTCATTTTTCCTCTTTATTAATCATTTTGTCATATTTGTTAGGTGAATGAACTTAAGGAGAGTTACCTTAAAACTGGGAAATCCAGTACTCGCGAGGCTTTTCAATTGTTTTCAAATGAGGTAAGAAACATCCTTATATGTGTTTTAAACAATATATTGTTGCCTCTGTTTCTTATCCTTATTTGAATTTGTAGGTTCTTCCTGACTTCCCTGGGACTGTTGTGAATGAGAATAAGAATTCAACTTCTTCTGAAGCGCTAACTTCAAGACAAAAAACACTTCGCTCTGCGAATAACACCCAGATTTCTGGTAATAAAGAAGATGCTCTTCGCAAAGGAAAAAGGAAACTTGAGGATATTGTTTCTGCGAGGAAGAGGAGGAAACTCCCACCCAGTGCTTACTCCAATATAATCTCCTCTAGCAAGGATGTTGACGAAGAACAAAGTGATAAATATGATAGATTTTTTAGGAATGATCTCATTTATAATTCTGATACTGAATCTGATAGGAGGAATGATGATGATGATAATGAAGAAGATGGAGATTACAGCAATATGGAAACTTTTGAGTCTGCAATGACTCGATTGTCTGAAGCTTTTCTTAACTCCTCTCGTAGATTAGGAAAGTCTCCCACTGCGAATGCTCAAAGGCATATTGCGAAAGCTTGCAAAGTCCCCACTGTAATCAACAATAATTCCCTTAATGGAATTTCAAGATTTATTTCTCCTGTTTCATTATACTCTTTGGGGAGCATGGTAAGTTTCTCTTCTATTCCTTGTTAATTTCTCCTACTTCATTGATTTCTAATCTTTTTTATTTGCTCAGGTTGGAAGGGTTAGCTGTGCAGCTGCTTCAGATTGGGAAAGACGTCACGCAATTGCTGAGAAGAAAACTTTAAGTCGTTGTAACAAGATGGAGGTTGAGAATGCAAAACTTCTTCAGAGGATAGAGGATTTGAATATTGATAATGCAGAGTTAAAATCCCGTTGCGAAGATAATGCGCAATCTGCGAGTATCACAACTGAAAATTCTTCTCTCTTAGAGAAGAATAATCATCTAGAGCTTGAAGTCACTTCTCTTCGTAATGATAAGAAGCAATTAGAAGGTAAATTCGCAAATCTTGATCACTTTAAATCTACAATTCTATAATCAATTCCTTAATTTATCCTCTTATTCTTTGTTCTCTTATCTCTTACTTATCCTTTTTCTTTGTAAGCTACTCTTGTTGCGCGTAATCAGAAGATTTCTAATTTAAAGTCTCGACATCAAATTTCTCAAAACAATCATGGCTTAAACATCAAGCGCTTCCGAGCTATGATGACTCGCAAGATTTGTGAAGACAATCAAATTCCTCTTACTAAGTATCAAACGCTCCTTTCTGAAGAAATCCCTGATGATACCCCAGATTTGGATATCTCTGATAGTGAAACTGAAGATGATATCTCTGAAGAAGAAAGAGAAGATCATTTTGATGAAGATAAATCTCCCACAAAGTAGCTTTATTCCTTCCTGTATATTTTCTTCAGTTCTTCTTGTCTTGTCTGTTTGAATACAATTTTTTCTTCTTTCCTGCACTTTTAATCTACTAGCAATTTTCTTTTCGAAACTTAATTAGTACCAATGTTTTAAGTTTGCGATGACGAGTTGATCTTTCTTTAATTGAATGATTTCCTTTCTTGCATAACTTGATCATATGAAGAGAAATAGTATATTTTGAAGACCTAGCTTAGTATTCCTTTTCCCTTTATTATTGCTCTTCAGGTGATCAATCGTTGTTATAAGTATTAGAATATCTGCCTCAGTTCAGGTTACGAAGCTTCAGGTTGTTGAGAAGTAAAAAGAAATCTCCCCCTTGAAGAATTATAAAACACCCTTGAAGAAGTATAAGAAGTATTCAATCCTTAAAGAAATATGAGGAATATTCAATCCTTGAAGAAATATGAGAAGTATTCAATCCTTGAAGAAATATGAGAAGTATTCATTCCTTGAAATTTTTTAATGAGTATGAAATACCCATCCTTGATTGCGACTAAAATATATTCTTAGAAATAATCTCCAATGATATTAACGGAATTGACTCCAATAGTTTCTGTGGTCTTATCATGCCTTCCTGAGTAAAGGTCTTACTTTGCCACCTCTTTTGCGATAAAGTCGCAGGATGTTGGTGCATTCGCATGCCTCAACCCCTTGACCTTATCTTAACAATATTTTTGTGTTTGCGATAATATGACAAGTCTGAATATTCTTGTGAATATACAGTCTTATGACATTATCGTCTTGCGATGAAATCGCAGGACGTTATCACACTTTCATGTAATAACCCATTGATCTCATCTTAACTTCTTTTTATTTAAATCAGCGAGTATATATATATATATTTTTTTACTCGCAGAAATACGATTGTTGCACAAATATGACAAGCCTTTATATTCTTGCGAACAAAAATCCTCGTGACATTTGCGTCTTATAGCACGTATCAGCTCCCTAATGGAGGGTGCTTCCCTTTATCTTCCACTTGGTTTCCCCTTCAAGGAAGCGTACATCGACCATACAAGGTTAGCTCTTCCCATCCGGTTTTGCCAACAACCAGCTTTTGTTCGCAACCTCTTATCCTTTTTGCCTATAGGGCTTATAGTTACGAGGTTGCACCCTATGGGGTATCTTTGGGCCAAGTGCATCATTTGCCAAGACTTGCCAAGAATGGCAGATGTGCTTCAAACCCATCCGGTACTCTTGACTCAACCGTGTACCTCGGCGCCTTGATCGTTTTCTGCACTTCTTGGGAAAGACAGTATGCCTTAGTCGCCCAACCTAAATCATGTTACATCACAAGATTAGGTTGAGAATCCAAGGTGTCTTACCCGGATAGGTACCCCACTTTTGGGTTATGTACCCCGTAATTTTCATGTACTCAGGTTCCGTGGTGGTGTTCCGTTTCCCCTAAGCCATGCTTATAGGTACCCCCTTAAATGACGCACTTTAGGACTTTGCCTCTTGTGAAATATTGCTTCGCGTACTAGGGTGTACGCCACAAAGGTCTGCCTATGTAAAATTTATGCGGCTTTCTTTCTTTTTTGAAAGCTGATCACAGTTTGCATCTTTCTTTTATGAAAGCTAATCGCAAATAAATTTCTGCGTCTTTCTTTAATGAAAGCTAATCGCAATAAATCGTTCGTAAAAATGCATTTCAAATATTTCATGTTGCGAAATACCTCATTTCATTTTCTTGTTTTTCAAAATACATTTTGTTGCGAACAAATATACTGATTACCTTTTTGTTTCATTACCTTTCTTCTGCATTCTTTTTTCTTCGCAAATCATATCTCTTTTCTATCATCATAAATTTCTTGTATGCTAAACATTGTAACTTTATTCCTTCATGCCTTAGTCCTCAGCCATTAAATTTTCGCTTCTTTTTGCAGCCTTTGCTCTTTTTCTCCAGCTTTCCTTTTCAACAGCTTTTCCTTCGCAAACTTCTACTTCTGTATCGTAACATTTCTTCCCTTATGCTCAATCACCCTTGATAACTCCAATACCCTTTGGATGAGGAAACTTTATGCATTTATGAAGAGTTGAAGCTACACCTAGAATCCCATGAAGCCAAGGTCTCCCTATCAAAGCATTGTATGGTGATTCGATATCAACAACACAGAATAGAATTTCAGTTCGCATTCCACTTAAGGGAATTCGCATGCTTATTTCTCCTTTAGGTTTATTAGTCGTTCCATTAAAGCCATAAATCCTATAAGTATAAGGTATTAGATCTGCATCTTTCCCCCCCCATGGTTTTGCAAGCAAGATAGAAGAGAATATTGACAGAACTTCTCGTATCAATTAAGATTCTATTAAGACCAAATGATTCTTCATCTGTATCATCTTCGCTTTATCCCATATTCAGACAAATTTCTAATCTTACTACTAATGGATTCTCATGATATTTCTTCTGCATGTTTCTGCTCTTCCTCTTGATTTTGTTCGTCATTCTGGTTATTTTCCTTTGGAAATGGTTCTGTTCGTAAGTTTTCCATGTTTTGTTCGTTGTTTGGTACTAAAATAAAGCAATTCTCTCGATTTCTTTCAACCAGATTCTGTGCTTGTCCTTGTATAACACTTTCACTATTGATTGTTGGTGAATTTCGTTCTTCTCTCTCTGGTCTAACACTTGATCTCGTAGCACTTTGAGATCTCCTTCTTTGTAACATCTCATTCTCCCTCCTCAATTCTTGATTCTGTCTTGTTAGATTTGCACGTTCTTCAGCTTCAAATCTTCGTTCTTCTTGAATTAGTTGTCTCAATGTTTCTAATGCCTCCATTTCTCTTTCAGGAATTATTCCTCCCATCAATCTCCCATTTTCTCTGATTTGCGGTTCTCTATATGTTTCAACTGGTGTATCAGTTCTCCAAGTGTGTATACTCACTCGATCTTGATCTATTGCTCTTCTTTGTGCTACTGTTTGTTGAGTTTGATTTCTTTTATTACTCCTTCCCCTACTAGGTTCTCCTATTATGTTTGCTTCTCCATCTGCGAGTCTTACACTTCTTCTTACTGCAGTCAATGGTTCTGATATATTTCTCCTTCTGGCCATTTCTATGATGCAAAATTCTTCAATTATCTCTACCACAGGTTCACCCTCCCCTTCCTGTTTCTAATGCCAATTATGTAGTTGCAGGAAATCCTACAACTACACCCTTAGTAGAATTTGTGAAACTTTAAGAAGTTCTTGATGAAAAAGACAATCTTGATTAATTCTTTCAATTGATTACAAAGAAATATGTTAATGGAGATTAGAATAGTTACAACTTTCTCTATTCTCTCTCCTAAGACTTGTTCTAACACTCACCAAAAGAACCTCTCCAATTTTATATTTTAACTACTATATATATTGAGATATGTATAGCTATATATAGTTTGCGAAGCATCGTAACCTTTGATCGTATACTTATTCTATATTCGTAAACCCTTCACACTTCTCCCATGTTTCTTCTACTATCGCATTGTCTTGCGACACTTTTCTCTTGTATTTACTACTATGTTCATAACCTTATATCTTGTGATATTCTGTCCCTACAAGTACGTCACACTGTCTTCAGTTTTCAACCAAGATTTTAAGGTTTATCATCTCTTAAGGGCCGTTTTCGAGTTCCAGAGCGCTTTCATAGCGCATTCAAGGTACTTCCTATATACTAGGTAAATATCATGTTTGGAACTAGTGTCCCAGTATTAGTAAAATAAATAAGGAGGGATCTATTTTGATGGGAATGGTGATTAGGTTTTAGTCAAATTACATAATATGTTATCAAAAAGGCAGTTTTACCGAATTTAATAGTAATTATGCCAAATGTTTAGCTTTATAGCACTTTGAATTTCATAAAAAACTCATGAGGAGAGTCATTGGATGGGAAAAGGGAAAATGATGTCAGTACGTCACACGGTCCTCAGATTTCAACCAAGATTTTAAGGTTTATCATCTCTTAAAGGCCGTTTTCGAGTTCCAGAGCGCTTTCAAGGTAGTTCCTATATACTAGGTAAATATCATGTTTGAAACTAGTCTCTCGGGATTAGTAAAATAAATAAGGAGGGATCTATTTTTATGGGAATGGTTTTTAGGTTTTAGGAAAATTACATAATAAAGCTATCGAAAAGTCAGTTTTACTGATTTTAATAATAATTATGCCAAATGTTTAGCTTTATAACACTTTGAATTTCGTAAATAACTCATGAGGATAGTATTTGGATGGAAAAAGGGCTAACTATGTCAGTACGTCACATGGTCCTCAGTTTTCAACCATGATTTTAAGGTTTGTCATCTCTTAAAGGCCGTTTTCGAGTTCCAGATCGTTTTCAAGGTAGTTCATATATACTAGGTAAATATCATGTTTGAAACTAGTGTCCCGATATTAGTAAAATAAATAAGTAGGGATCTATTTTGATGGGAATGTATTTAGGTTTTAGGATAATGCACAATATGCTATCGAAAATCCAGTTCTACCGATTTTAATGATAATTATGCCAAATGTTTAGCTTTAAAGCACTTTGAATTTCGTAAACAACTCATGAGGAGAGTATTTGGATGGGAAAAGGGCCAACGATGTCAGTACGTCACATGGTCCTCAGTTTTCAACCAAGATTTTAAGGTTTGTCATCTCTTAAAGGCCGTTTTCGATTTCCAGAGCGCTTTCAAGGTAGTTCCTATATAATAGGTAAATATCATGTTTGAAACTAGTTTCCTAGGATTAGTAAAATAAATAAGGAGGGATCTATTTTGATGGGAATGGTGTTTAGGTTTTAGGAAAATTACATAATATTTTATCGAAAAGGCAGTTTTACCGATTTTAATAGTAATTATGCCAAATGTTTAGCATTATGGCACTTTGATTGTCGTAAACCACTCATAAGGAGAGTATTTGGATGGGAAAAGGGCCAACGATGTCAATACGTCACATGGTCCTCAGTTTTCAACCAAGATTTTAATGTTTATCATCTATTAAAGGCCGTTTTCGAGTTCGAGTGCGCTTTCATAGCGCTTTCAAGGTAGTTCCTACATACTAGGTAAATACCATGTTTGAAACAAGTGTCCCGGGATTAGTAAAATAAATAAGGATGGATCTATTTTGATGGGAATGGTGATTAGGTTTTAATCAAATTACATAATATGCTATCGAAAAGCCAGTTTTACCGATTTTAATAGTAATTATGCCATATGTTTAGCTTTGTAGCACTTTGATTTTCGTAAACAACCCATGAGGAGAGTATTTGGATGGGAAAAGGTCCAACGATGTCAGTATGTCACATGGTCCTCAGTTTTCAACCAAGATTTTAAGGATTATCATCTCTTAAAGGCCGTTTTCGAGTTCCAGAGCGCTTTCAAGGTAGTTCATATATACTAGGTAAATATCATGTTTGAATCTAGTGTCCCGGGATTAGTAAAATAAATAAGGAGGGAACTATTTTGATCGGATTGGTGTTTAGGTTTTAGGAAAATCACATAGTATGTTATCGAAAAGGCAGTTTTACCGATTTTAATAGTAATTATGCCAAATGTTTAGCTTTATAGCACTTTGAATTTCGTAAACAACTTATGAGGAGAGTATTTGGATGGGAAAAGGGCCAACGATGTCAGTACGTCACACGGTCCTCGGTTTTCAACCAAGATTTTAAGGTTTATCATCTCTTAAAGGCCGTTTTCGAATTCCAGGGCGCTTACAAGGTAGTTCCTATATACAAGGTAAATATCATTTTTCAAACTAGTGTCCCGTGATTAGAAAAATAAATAAAGAGGGATTTATTTTGATGGGAATGGTGTTTAGGTTTTAGGAAAATTACAAAATATGCTATCGAAAAGCCAGTTTTGCCGATTTTAATAGTAATTATGCCAAATGATTAGCTTTATTGCCCTTTGAATTTCGTAAAAAACTCAGGAGGAGAGTATTTGGATGGGAAAAGGGCCAATGATGTCAGTATGTCACATGGTCCTCAGTTTTCAATCAAGTTTTAAGGTTTATCATCTCTTAAAGGCCGTTTTCGAGATCCAGAGCGCTTTCAAGGTAGTTCCTATATACTAGGTAAATATCATGTTTGAAACTAGTGTCCCGGGATTAGTAAAATAAATAAGGAGGGATCTATTTTGAAGGAAATGGTGTTTAGGTTTTAGGCAAATTACATAATATGTTATTGAAAAGGCAGTTTTACCGATTTTAATAGTAATTATGACAAATGTTTAGCTTTATAGCACTTTGAATTTCGTAAAAAACTCATGAGGAGAGTATTTGGATGGGAAAAGGGCCAACGATGTCAGTACGTCACACGGTCCTCGGTTTTCAACCAAGATTTTAAGGTTTATCATCTCTTAAAGGCCGTTTTCGAATTCCAGGGCGCTTTCAAGGTAGTTCCTATATACAACGTAAATATCATTTTTAAAACTAGTGTCCCGTGATTAGCAAAATAAATAAAGAGGGATTTATTTTGATGGGAATGGTGTTTAGGTTTTAGGAAAATTACATAATATGCTATCGAAAAGCCAGTTTTGCCGATTTTAATAGTAATTATGCCAAATGATTAGCTTTATAGCCCTTTGAATTTCGTAAAAAACTCAGGAGGAGAGTATTTGGATGGGAAAAGGGCCAATGATGTCAGTATGTCACATGGTCCTCGGTTTTCAACCAATATTTTAAGGATTATCATCTCTTAAAGGCCGCTTTCAAGTTCTAGAGCGCTTTCAAGGTAGTTCCTATATACTAGGTAAATATCATGTTTGAAACTAGTGTCCAGGGATTAGTAAAATAAATAAGGAGGGATCTATTTTGATGGGAATGGTGTTTAGGTTTTATGCAAATTACATAATATTCTATCGAAAAGCCAGTTTTACCGATTTTAATAGTAATTATTGCAAATGATTAGCTTTATAACACTTTGAATTTCGTAAACAACTCATGAGGATAGTATTTGGATGGTAAAAGGGCCAACGATGTCAGTACGTCACATGGTCCTCAGTTTTCAACCAAGATTTTAAGGATTATCATCTCTTAAAGGCCGCTTTCGAGTTCTAGAGCGCTTTCAAGGTAGTTCCTATATACTAGGTAAATATCATGTTTGAAACTACTATCCAGGGATTAGTAAAATAAATAAGGAGGGGTCTATTTTGATGGGAATGGTTTTTAGGTTTTAGGCAAATTACATAATATGCTATCGAAAAGCCAGTTTTACCGATTTTAATAGTAATTATACCATATGTTTAGCTTTATAGCACTTTGATTTTCGTAAACAACCCATGAGGAGAGTATTTGGATGGAAAAAGGGGCAACGATGTTAGTATGTCACATGGTCCTCAGTTTTCAACCAAGATTTTAAGGATTATCATCTCTTAAAGGCCATTTTCGAGTTCCATAGCGCTTTCAAGGTAGTTCCTATATACTAGGTAAATATCATGTTTGAATCTAGTGTCCCGGGATTAGTAAAATAAATAAGGAGGGATCTATTTTGATGGGAATGGTGTTTAGGTTTTAGGCAAATCACATAATATGTTATCCAAAAGGCAGTTTTATCGATTTTAATAGTAATTATGCCAAATGTTTATCTTTATAGCACTTTGAATTTCGTAAACAACTCATGGGGAGAGTATTTTGATGGGAAAAGGGCCAATGATGTCAGTACATCACACGGTCCTCCGTTTTCAACCAAGATTTTAAGGTTTATCATCTCTTAAAAGCCGTTTTCGAGTTCCAGGGCGCTTTCCAGGTAGTTCCTATATACTAGGTAAATATCATGTTTCAAACTAGTGTCTCGGGATTAGCAAAATAAATAAAGAGGGATATATTTTGATGGGAATGGTGTTTAGGTTTTAGGCAAATTACAAAATATGATATCGAAAAGCCAGTTTTACCTATTTTAATAGTAAATATACCAAATGATTAGCTTTATAACCCTTTGAATTTCGTAAACAACTAAGGAGGAGAGTATTTGGATGGGAAAAGGGCCAATGATGTCAGTACGTCACATGGTCCACAGTTTTCAACCAAGATTTTAAGGTTTATCATCTCTTAAAGGTCGTTTTCGAGATCCATAGCGCTTTCAGAGCGCTTTCAAGGTAGTTCCTATATACTAGGTAAATATCATATTTGAATCCAGTGTCCTGGGATTAGTAAAATAAATAAGGAGGGATCTATTTTGATGGGAATGGTGTTTAGGTTTTAGGAAAATTACATAATATGCTATCGAAAAGCCAGTTTTACCGATTTTAATAGTAATTATTGCAAATGATTAGCTTTATAGCACTTTGAATTTCGTAAACAACTCATGAGGAGAGTATTTGGATGGGAAAAGGTCCAACGATGTCAGTACGTTACATGGTCCTCATTTTTCAACCATGATTTTAAGGTTTGTCATTTCTTAAAGGCCGTTTTGGAGTTCCACAACGCTTTCAAAGTAGTTCATATAAACTAGGTAAATATCATGTTTGAAACTAGTGTCATGGGATTAGAAAAACAAATAAGGAGGGATCTATTTTGATGGGAATAGTGTTTAGGTTTTAGGCAAATTACATAATATGCTATCGAAAAGCCAGTTTTACCGATTTTAATTGTAATTATGCCAAATGTTTAGCTTTATAGCACTTTGAATTTCGTAAACAACTCATGAGGAGAGTATTTGGATGGGAAAAGGGCCAACAATGTTAGTACGACACATGGTCCTCAATTTTCAACCAAGATTTTAAGGTTTGTCATCTATTAAAGGCCGTTTACGAATTCCAGAGCGCTTTCATGGTAGTTCCTATATACTAGGTAAATATCATGTTTGAAACTAGTGTCCCGGGATTAGTAAAATAAATAAGGAGGGATCTAATTTGTTGGGAATAGTGTTTAGGTTTTAGGCAAATTAAATAATATGCTATCGAAAAGCCAGTTTTACCTATTTTAATAGTAATTATGCCAAATGTTTAGGTTTATATCACTATGAATTTCGTAAACAACTCATGGGGAGAGTATTTGGATGGAAAAAGGGCCAATGATGTTATTACGTCACATGGTCCTCAGTTTTCAACCAAGATTTTAAGGTTTATCATCTCTTAAACGTCATTTTCGAGTTCCAGAGCGCTTTCAAGGTAGTTCCTATATACTAGGTAAATATCATGTTTGAAACCAGTGTCCCGGGATTAGTAAAATAAATAAGGAGGGATCTATTTTGATGGGAATGGTGTTTAGGTTTTATGCAAATTACATAATATGCTATCGAAAACCCAGTTTTACCGATTTTAATATTAATTATGCCAAATGTTTAGCTTTATAGCCCTTTGAATTTCGTAAACAACTCATGAGGAGAGTAGTTGGATGGAAAGGGGCCAACGATGTAAGTACGTCACATGGTTCTCAGTTTTCAACAAAAATTTTAAGGTTTATCATCTCTTAAAGGCTGTTTTCGAGTTCCAGATCGCTTTCAGAGCGCTTTCAAGGTAGTTCCTATATAGTAGGTAAATATCATGTTTGAAACTAGTGTCACGGGATTAGAAAAATAAATAAGGAGGGATTTTTTTTGATGAGAATGGTGTTTAGGTTTTAGGCAAGTTACATAATATGCTATCGAAAAGCCAGTTTTACCGATTTTAATAATAATTATGCCGAATATTTAGCTTTATAGCACTTTGAATTTCGTAAACAACTCATGAGTAGAGTATTTAGATGGGAAAAGGGCCAACGATGTCAGTACGTCACATGGTCCTCAGTTTTCAACCAAGATTTTAAGGTTTATCATCTCTTAAAAGCCGTTTTCGAGTTCCAGATCGCTTTCAGAGCGCTTTCAAGGTAGTTCCTATATACTAGGTAAATATCATGTTTGAAACTAGTGTCCCGGGATTAGTAAAATAAATATGGAGGGATCTATTTTGATGGGAATGGTGTTTAGGTTTTATGCAAATTACATAATATGCTATCGAAAAGCCAGTTTTGCCGATTTTAATAGTAATTATGCCAAATGTTTAGCTTTATAGCACTTTGAATTTCATAAACAACTCATGAGGAGAGTATTTGGATGGGAAAAGGGCCAACGATGTCAGTACGTCACAAGGTCCTCAGTTTTCAACCAAGATTTTAAGGTTTGTCACCTATTAAAGGTCGTTTACGAGTTCCAGAGCGCTTTCAAGGTAGTTCCTATATACTAGGTAAATATCATGTTTGAAACTAGTTGTAGGATCAGAATATCACTACAGCATTTTTGCGAGATTCTAAAACAACACTCTGCGAGCGTCGCAGAATAGCTCAAAGAACAATCCAAAGAATGATGTAACGAATGACGAAAACAGGAAACACATGAAGTGCGTGATTGTTCTGCGATGGTTACAACTCCTGCGAGAGTTAGCATTGCAACTACCGGGAGAGCATCGCGAGCCAGATCCGAAATTGAAGGACAACTTAGCTGTCATCCACTATGTAACTACCCTATATAAAGAGATCCAGTAGATTCAGAAAGGATGATGATGTATTTTTTGAGTGTTGAGAAAGTCTTGAGGAGAGAGAAAATTCAAGAGAGCGGTTGTATTCTTGATTTCTTCCTTTTATTGTAAATATTTTCTGAGAATCAAATAATAAAGTGTCGTTTTTAATCTTCAAAATGTGTTAATTAGTATGAATTCTTATCAAGGGTGTAGTGTGGGATTTCCTGCAACTACATTTTGGCGCCCGAAACTGGGATTGAATTAGTGAAAATCACAGAAAAAGTGAGATAGAAGATGAGAGTTATTCGAGATTATGAAGATAATTAAGCAAATCGGTGAAAAAGTTAAAGGAAAAATGATTAGAACCAAGGAGAATTATAGGAAATTGGAGTGTGGTATGGTAACTAGAACAATGATCGATAAATTCCATGAAAACATTAAGGGGAAGATACATAAACGAGATTTTGAAGGAAGGAAAATTATGACGGTGGAAAAAATGTCATCATTAAAGGATTGGGAAAAGCAGAAGATCACATTTACAGCAGCGGAAATACCAGAAGATAATTTAAATCACACATCTCCTCTGGTAATCACGGTACCCACTATACCAATGAGAAAGGGAAAATCAATGAAATCTGCAGAAGAATGGGCCGTGAATAGAACATTGGTGGACACAGGAAGTTCTGTGGATATAATATTTTATCATGCATTTAAGAAAATGGAATACAGGGATGAACAAATGTCTTGTTCAACATATCATATTCATGGCTTTGGAAAATCTTTAACAAAACCTAAAGGCGAAATAGTGGTACAAATTCCATTATGTGTGGTAGACGTGGAATCACCGTATAACATGATACTGGGAAGACCATGGATACATCCAATCAAGGATGTAGCATCAACATTGCATCAATGCATCTAATTTCCTATACCTGATGGAATTGGAGAAATCAGAGGAGATACCGATCTTGCGAAGCTGTGTTATCAAACTGAAGTGAGAAATTATGAAGAGCGTCCAAAGCTGCGAAAAGCTCACAGAAAAATGGCGAAAGAGACAAAGAAAGAAGAAGAATTTAAAGTTTACGTGATAAGAGCAAAAGAAGGAAAAGGAATACCCAGCGAAATCTCGCAAGAAGGAAATGAACTCGTGAGAATTGTAAAAACCTCAACACCAATGGGAGAGCAGGAAGCCAGTTACACCGCAACAGATCCAACAAAATAAGTAAATATTGGAAGTAAAGAAGAACCTAAGATGCTAAAAATCGGAACGAAGATGGATACAGATGAAGAAGAGCAGACCGTAAAACTTTTGCGAGAATATAAAGATATCTTCTCATGGAATATGTATGAGATGACTGGGATAGACCCATCAGTCGCATGTCATAAACTAGGAATCAACAAGGAGGTAAGACCATTTAAACAAAGAATAAGAAAAATCGCAATAACTTACCATTCCCAAATTGAAGAAGAATTACAGAAGATGCTTGATGCGGGAATTATAAGTCATGCAAAGTACCCGGAATGGATTACAAATATGGTAGTGGTTCCAAAAAAGAATAAAGGGATAAGAATTTGTATAGATTTTACTGACTTAAATAAAGCTTTCCCTAAAGATAGCTTTCCATTACGAGATATTCCTCAAATGGTGGAATCAACAGCGGGAAATGATAGAATATCTTCATTAGATGGGTATAAAGGATATAATCAGATTCCTCTCGCTGAAGAAGACCAAGAGCACATCACATTCTTTTCCCCAAGAGGATTGTATTGTTATACAAAAATTCCCTTTGGTTTACGAAATGCTGGTGCAACATATCAAAGAATGGTGGAAAAAGTTTTTGCGAAATGGATCCATAAAACGTTAGAGGTATATGTAGATGATATGTTAGTCAAAAGCAAAGAAGCTAAAAACCATATGCAAGCCTTAAAGAAGATTTTTGATCAAATGCGACATTTTAACATCAAGGTAAATCCCGAAAAATGTATTTTTAGAGTAACTTCAGGAAAAAAATTGGGCTACATTGTGTCAAAAGAAGGAATACAAGTGGATCCAGATAAAGTACAAGCAATTCGCGAAATGCCAACACCAGCAATCGTAAAAGATGTGCAAAAGTTGAACGGACTCTTAGCCTCGCTAGGAAGATTTATTTTTCGATCTTCAGACAAATGCAAGCATTTCTTCAACATACTCAGGAAGGGTACAAAGTTCAAATGGACAGACGAATGTGAGAAGACTTTTCAAGGAATTAAAGAATATTTAATGAACATATCTATCTTGCAGAAACCAGAACCTGAAAAAGAATTATTGATCTACCTTGCGACAACCTCGCACGCATTAAGTGCAGTATTACTGCGAGTGGATGCAGGAATAGAGAAACCAATTTATTATATCAGCAAAACATTTAATACTGCAGAGAAAAATTACTCAAAGATTGAGAATCTAATTCTGGCATTGGTTTATGCAACCTTTAAACTTCACATCTATTTTAAAGCACATAAAATAAAGGTATTAAAAAAGGTACCAATTGAGTCAGTAATGAAAAATTCAAAAAGATCAGGCAGGGTTGAGAGATGGAATGCACAAGTAGGGCACTTTAAAATCAAATACGAAATTCTATCCTCGCCAAAGTCACAAGCTGTAACAGATTTTTTAGAAGAATTTCCTCTAGAAGATGATGAAGCTGAAGAAGAAATAATGGACATAGAAGAAGAACATGGACACCCAAAAGATCTATTAAAAGAACCCAACATGTGGGAAATATTGGTGGATGGATCATCAAATGGGGAAGGTAATGGAATTGGAATTGTCTTTATTTCACCAGAAGGAGAAAAAATGGCTTTTTCATTTCTTCTGGAATTCATATCCACTAATAATGAAACAGAGTATGAAGCGGTGGTACACGCGTTAAAATTCGCAATAGAAATGAAGTTGGAAAATGCCAGAATTACTAGTGACTCGCAACTAGTTATTCGCCAGATAAAAGGAGAATACATAACAAATGAACCATCTTTGAAGAAATACAAGAAGCTCGTTGAAGAATTGTCTGCGAGAATTCTAAAAATAAAATGGAGACATATATCAAGAAAATATAACAGACTCGCAGATGCATTTTCTTTCATATCTAACATGATGATAAATCCAGCAGCGAGATGCATAAAAATTCAGACGCTTACATCACCCTCAGTCAATAACGAAGAAGAAGATGAAGTAGATGTGATGATGATAGAAGGTGGTGAAGAAGAACCAAGAGAAAGTATTGTAGATTGGCGAACAGAACTTCACGCATATTTGGCATGAGGGGAAACACCAAGAAATAGATTAGAAGCACATAAATTAAAAAGCCGAGAAACAAATTATGAATTAAGAGATGGAGTATTATATCCCAGATCTTTTAGTGGACCATCGCTAAGGTGTTTGACAAGGGAAGAAGGAAAAAAGGTATTAAAGATGTTGCATAGTGGAGATGCTGGAAATCACAGTGGGGGAAGATCTTTGGCATACAAAATAAAAATGCAAGGTTATTATTGGCCGTATATGCATGAAGATGCGAAGCAAATATCAAGGTGTTTCGAAGATTGTCAAGACATGGAAAGAAAATACATGCACCTAGAGCACCATTATCATCTTCAACAAGTGTATGGACATTTGGAAAGTGGGGTTTAGACATTGTGGGACCGTTTGTACCAGGCTCTGGACAAAAAAGATATTTAATTGTCTCTACAGATTATTTCACAAAATGGGGAGAAGTAAAAGCAGTGCAACGCATCCGCGATAAAGACATTTTTACATTCATATTTGAAAATATAATTTACAAATTCAGGATCCCTGCACAGTTGGTATCTGATAATGGAAAACAGTTTGAAGGGCAGAATATCGAATTGTTACTTAATGCATTTAAAATCAAATGTGGAAAATCGACACCATTATATCCACAGGCCAACGGACAGGCAGAGGAAATAAATAAGACAATTGAGATATATTGAAGAAGAAATTAGAAGGACACCACATGGCATGGTGTGAACAAGTACATAATGCAATATGGGCTGACAATATAACTAGACGGGAAGCTACCAGAATGTCACCTTTTTGTTTGACATATGGGGTTGAAGCTGTGTTACCAACAGAGGTTGCTATTCCTACAACAAAAAAAGAGGCTTGGGAGAAAATCTTAGTGCTGTGATGATTCTAAATAAATTGGATGAATTGGAGGAGAAGAGAGAAAAAGCTTTACAACATATGGAGAATTATCAGCGAAGATTAGCTCGCGAGTACAACAAACGTGTCAAAAAACGTGAATTCCAGCCAGGTGATCTAGTGCTGCGAGAAACACCAATTTATCAATGAGAAAATGGTGGTAAACTGGCGAGAAAATGGGATGGACCATACATCATTAAAGAGATAGTTGGAACTTGGGCATACAAATTAATGGATCCTGAAGGTAGAGATGTTGGTCAAAGACTTGATAGACCATGGAATAGATTATTTCTGAAAAGATATTATCAATGAAAAATCCTGCGAGATTAGAGATACTGGTATGTTGAATGATTAAAAGGGTAATAAATTTTTCTATCCTAATTACAACTGCGAGATTCTTCCGATGACAGAGCAAGTAAGAACTGCGAAAATATCGCAAGAAACGCGAATAAAAATTTCGCAGAGATTAATAGAATGGGACGAACCTTTATGGCGTGCACCCTAGTTCGCGGGTAAAATTTCGCAAGAGGCAAATGTAAGACCTAAAGTGCGTCATATAAAGGGGTATCTCTTTGCGTAACTCAGGGATAAGGTTATACCGCTGCTGGAACCTGAGTCATGAAGATGTTGGGGTTAAAGAAAACCTATCTGGGAGAGGTACCTTGGATTTCCAACTATATAAGGTTATACCCTGGTTGGACGACCGAGGATCTCTTCTAAGGAGTGCAGAGTATGACCAAGGCGCCGAGGTACACGGTTGATTCAAGGGTGCCCGGGGCGTACGAAACTACCCTGGTCATCCTTGGCAAGTCTTGGCTATGATGCACTCGGCCCGAAGAAAACCCCACTTAGGGAGCAGTCCTGTAACTATAAGCCATATATGCATAAAAGACAAGAGGCTTTGAAAACAACTGGTTGTTGGTAAATCCGGATGGGAGGAGCTAGTCTTGTATGGCCGATGTTCCCCCATTGAAGGGGAAACCAGGGGGGAGATAAGGGCGACACCCTCCATTAGGGAGCTGATAAGTGTCTAAAGACGGCAATGTCATGGGGCTTTACGTTCGCAAGAACATTTAGGCCTGTCATATTGTCGCGTGACAAATATTCTATAGAGGCAAAATCCAAGAGAAAAATATAAGATCAGATCAATGGGTTTTTACATGAAAGTGTAAAGACATCCTGCGATTTCATCGCAAGACGACAATGTCATGGGGCTTTGTTCTCGCAAGAGAACTTAGGTCTGTCATATTGTCGCAGAAAAATTGACAAAACAAGGATAACGCAAGATCAATGGGTTTTTGCATATAAATGTAAGAACGTCCTGCGATTTTGTTGCAAAAAGAAAAATTGGCAAAATAAGATCTTTAACTAGGAAGGAAAAATAAGACCAACAGAATAATCCCAAACATTAACTATTTTCTTTTAAGAACGCATGAAAGATTTCTCAGCATCCTTCGGAATTTCTCAGAAATATTATTCGCAATCACACATCAGGATTATTCATAATTTTACAACAATATTCATCATATCGCAACATAATCCATAATTTCGCAAGAAATATCGCAACACAGTTCGCAAAGGAAGAATACAGGAAACACTTGATCATTATAAGAAAGATAATGAAGGGCAAATAGGGGAGTTAATAAACAAAATATCATTATCTTTCTTGAGAATATTCAAAATAACAGAGGCAAAGTTGAACTCCAAAGTTGTAGAAAAGATACATTGTTCGCAAGAAAGAGGAAGGAAAAGAAAACAAGAGCAAAATTCAAGCTTCAATATTAATCTCGCTATTAGTCTCGCCAGCTTCATTCTCCTTATTGGTATTCTTAGCATTACGATCAGTTTGAGTTTCTTCTTCATCTAACTTTTCATCAGCAATTGCTTCACCACCAGTAGATACTTCTCTTGGAGGACTTTCTTCTTTTTGTGATGGGTCTTCTTGAGAGACATCTTCTTCACTACTTTCATAGTATAAATCATTATCCATGGGAAGAGGAATTTCATCATCATATACTTCTATAGGATCAATGGATACAGGAGGGAGAGACTGGGAAATCAGAATGTCATTCACAAGAACTTCAACACTAATATGAACCTTGCGAAGGAAACCTTTGTCACGATTTCTAATCTCTATATTTTTGTAGTATTCAAGGTAATCATATCTCCTCTCTGCACGATCGCGAGATTCAACAAGATGGGCAGTGAGCCTTCCGTTTTCCTTGCGAACTGAAGCTAGTTTCTCAGTTAGATCAGATATAGTAGATAGAAGGCTTTTTTCAAATTCAGTGAGAAAGATAAGTTAAGAAGAAGATATTCAGATGAAAATCTCGCAAGAAATATAGCAGAGAAATTAAATAGGAAAATTAACAATCAAGGCAGTCAAAACAACTACCTTCTTTTTGAGAAGTTAATTTCTGAATTAGTGTTAAGAAACAATTTTCCCATTGCTTCATCAAAATTATCTCCAACTATACCCTTCAGGCGAGATTTTATAATTTCTTCTTTGGAGAGGAGATAAGTGTTTTCTTTTGCTAATAAGGAGTAAGATTCTTCTAATTGAGAATATTAATCTTGGAGTTTACTGGCCTTTAAACTTATAGTTAACCTGCCTTTGATAAGTTTATCTTTCTCAAACGTGAGAAGATTGATTACTTCATTGAGTTCATATTTTAGTGAACGAAGAGATTGCTCTTGGTCGTTACACATTTTCTGAAGATCATTTATTTGCTGCGAGGAGATAGCCATCTTGTTTAAAAAGATACGTTTCTTCTGAGACAAAGTTTTATTTTCATCTTATAAATATTCCATCGTCAAGTTAGCTCGGGTTAACAAATATGAGAGGCGAGTAACTTCGCTATTTAATAGATTTTGATTTTGCACTAATTGATCGTTCTCATTGGTAAGATTATTTATTTGATCGATTGAGTATGTGTAGAGATTATCTAATCTATTATATTGATCCATCCAAGAATCTCTCTCAACACTAAGCTTCTTCAAGAAAGAGATTCTAATTCAAATATCTTCATTACTCATTTCTGATTTAAAGCTAAATAGTCACACCAAATATTTAAAAGGAAATTGAGTACAGAAAATATGAAAATCTACAGGAACAGAAAAGTTAGAGGCAGAGGTTTAAAAGAAATATACCTTTTAATTCCTTGTTTTTATTGCGAAGATTTTCGCAATCTAGTGAAGAGTTGCGAAGCTTGTGATCACGGATATCACATTCTGAAGTTTTGGATTGGAGACTTCTCTTTAGAGCTTCAATTTCATATTCTAAAGACGCTTGCGAAACAGTGCGGTCAGAACAAAATATTTGATTAAAGTCTCGCAAACATCGTATTTGAAGGGGTCAGTAGAAGATTTTCTGGCATCATCTAAAATGTTAGATATAACTCTAAAAGCAGCATCAACCCCTATTAATGATTATTTAGATGAGGAAATAGGTGTAGAGGGTGAAGTGGTAATGATGGCGAGTTGGAGATTTGAATCATTTATGATAGTTGCATCATCAGAAGGAGGAGTGTCCGGAAAGGTAACAGTTGGGGGTAAAATAGGAGAGGAAGAAACTTTATTCATAACAGTTCTGGGAGTCTCATTTATTGGAGGATTGATGGCATTGGGGGTATTGATAATAAAATTCTCGCAAATAGAGGATAGAGGTTCTATCTGCGAAGTAGTAGAAACAGGTTTTGAAGATGTAAATTTGGGAATAGTAATACCAGTCTCAAGAGACTTGACCTTGCAATATTGCTTGCAAGGTCTAGCAGAATCTTTATTACCCTGCGAATAATAATATAGATAAGAAACAGAAGCAAAAATATTGTTATTAAGAAGACAAATGTTTCTTCCTACCTTATTACTCTCAGACTTCCTTTTCTTCTTGACGGGTTTTTGTTGAAAATCTTCCTGAAGATTAGGGTTTTGGACTACAACTCTGGTGTTGGGAACGGCTCTGCTAAAACAAAGATACAATATGGGAGTTATATAAAATCAGATAAAAACAGATCAAATAAATAATGATGAACACAATCTAAGTAAGTAAGATCAAATTTAACAACGTTAGAAGAAGAGATACCTTGATGACTCTATGGAAGCAGTAGCAGAAGAATCTTTGAGAGAAGAAAGTTGCAGACGGAAAACAGAATGAATAGACAAAGGGACAAAGAAGATAGAAAAGTAAAAGAAGAAAGTTAGTTTTGTAACCAGATTCTACCTTTTATAGTCAAAAGGAGATGACTAGTTGAGGAAAGGCGTGCCAGTAAAAAAGAGGGGGGATTCACGACACGTGTAGGCAGTTAAACTAAATTCACGGAATGTTGTCGAAAGGAAAATACGGAAAGACAAGGAGTTGCGATATTGTGAAGGGTTGGAGATCCTCATATCCTCTTCACTCCGCGAAGAAGACATGAGGAGAGGCAAGATGTAGGATCAGAATATCGCTACAACATTTATGCGAGATTCTAAAACAACACTCTGCGAGCGTCGCAGAATAGCTCAAAGAATAATCCAAAGAATGACATAACGAATGACGAAAATAGGAAACACATGAAGAGCGTGATTGTTCTGCGATGGTTACAACTCCTGCGAGAGTTAGCATTACAACTACCGCGATAGCATCGCGAGCCAGATCCGAAATTAAAGGACAACTTAGTTGTCATCCACTATGTAACTACCCTATATAAAGAGATCCAGTAGATTCAGAAAAGATGATGATGTATTTTTTGAGTGTTGAGAAAGTCTTGAGGAGAGAGAAAATTCAAGAGAGCGGTTGTATTCTTGATTTCTTCCATTTCTTGTAAACATTTTCTGAGAATCAAATAATAAAGTGTTGTTTTTAATCTTCAAAATGTGTTAATTAGTGTGAATTCTTATCAAGGGTGTAGTGTAGGATTTCCTGCAACTACACTAGTGTCCCAGGATTAGTAAAATAAATAAGGAGGGATCTATTTTGATGGGAATGGTGTTTAGGTTTTAGGAAAATTACATAATATGCTATCGAAAAGCCAGTTTTACCGATTTTAATAGTAATTATGCTAAATGTTTAGCTTTATAGAACTTTGAATTTCGTAAACAACTCATGAGGAGAGTATTTGGATGGGAAAAGGGCCAACGATGTCAGTACGTCACACGGTCCTCAGTTTTCAACCAAGATTTTAAGGATTATAATCTCTTAAAGACCGTTTACGAGTTCCAGAGCGCTTTCAAGGTAGTTCCTATATACTAGGTAAATATCATGTTTGAAACTAGAGTCCCGGGATTAGTAAAATAAATAAGGAGGGATCTATTTTGACGGGAATGGTGTTTAGGTTTTAGGCAAATTACATAATATTCTATCGAAAAGCCAGTTTTACCGATTTTAATAGTAATAATGCCAAATGTTTAGCTTTATAGCACTTTGAATTCGTAAATAACTCATGCGGAGAGTATTTGGATGGGAAAAGGGCCAACGATGTCAGTACGTCACATGGTCCTCAGTTTTCAACCAAGATTTTAAGGTTTATCATCTCTTAAAGGCCGTTTTCCAGTTCCAGAGCGCTTTCAAGGTAGTTCCTATATACTAGTTAAATATCATGTTTGAAACTAGTGTCCCGGGATTAATAAAATAAATAAGGAGGGATCTATTTTGATGGGAATGGTGTTTAGATTTTAGGCAATTTAAATAATATGCTATCGAAAAGCCAGTTTTACCGATTTTAATAGTAATTATGCCAAATGTTTAGCTATATAGCCCTTTGAATTTCGTAAACAACTCCTGAGGAGAGTATTTGTATGGAAAAAGGGCCAACGATGTAAGTACGTCACATGGTTCTCAGTTTTCAACTAAGATTTTAAGTTTTATCATCTCTTAAAGGCCGTTTTTGAGTTCCAGAGCGCTTTTAAGGTAGTTCCTATATACTAAGTAAATATCATGTTTGAAACTAGTGTCTCGGGATTAGTAAAATAAATAAGGAGGGATCTATTTTGAAGGGAATGGTGTATAGGTTTTATGCAAATTACATAATATGCTATCGAAAAGCCAGTTTTACCGATATTAATAGTAATTATGCCAAATGTTTAGCTTTAACACTTTGAATTTCGTAAACAACTCATGAGGAGAGTATTTGGATGGCAAAAGGGCCAACGATGTCAGTACGTCACATGGTCCTCAGTTTTCAACCAAGATGTTAAGTTTTGTCATCTATTAAAGCCGTTTACGAGTTCCAGAGCGCTTTCAAGGTAGTTCCTATATACTAGGTAAATATCATGTTTGAAACTAGCGTCCCGGGATTAGAAAAATAAATAAAGAGGGATCTATTTTGATGGGAATGGTGTTTAGGTTTTATGCAAATTACATAATATGCTATCGAAAAGCCAGTTTTACCGATTTTAATAGTAATTATGCCAAATGTTTAGCTTTATAGCACTTTGAATTTCGTAAACAACTCATGAGGAGAGTATTTGGATGGGAAAAGGGCCAATGATGTCAGTACGTCACATCGTCCTAAGTTTTCAACCAAGATTTTAAGGTTTATCATCTCTTAAAGGTCGTTTTCGAGTTCCAGAGCGCTTTCAAGGTAGTTCTTATATACTAGTTAAATATCATGTTTGAAACTAGTGTCCCGAGATTAGTAAAATAAATAAGGAGGGATCTATTTTGATGGGAATGGTGTTTAGGTTTTAGGCAAATTACATAATATTCTATCGAAAAGCCAGTTTTACCGATTTTAATAGTTATGCCAAATGTTTAGCTTTATAGCACTTTGAATTTCGTAAAAAACTCATGAGGAGAGTATTTGGATGGGAAAAGAGCCAAAGATATCAGTACGTAACATGGTCCTCATTTTTCAACCAAGATTTTAAGGTTTATCATCTCTTAAAGGCGGTTTTCGAGTTCCATAGAGCTTTCAAGGTAGTTCCTATATACTAGTTAAATATCATGTTCGTAACTAGTGTCCCGGGATTAGTAAAATAAATAAGGAGGAATCTATTTTGATGGGAATGGTGTTTATATTTTAGGCCAATTACATAATATGCTATCGAAAAGCCAGTTTTACCGATTTTAATAGTAATTATGCCAAATGTTTAGCTATATAGCCCTTTGAATTTCGTAAACAACTCATGATGAGAGTATTTGGATGGAAAAAGGGCCAACGATGTAAGCACGTCACATGGTTCTCATTTTTCAACTAAGATTTTAAGGTTTATCATCTGTTAAAGGCCGTTTTCGAGTTCCAGAGCGCTTTCAAGGTAGTTCCTATATACTAGGTAAATATCATGTGTAGTTGCAGGATTTCCCACACTACACTCTTGTTAAGATTTTGCTATAATCAACTCATAGTTGAAGATGAAAAATGACACTTTATTATTTTGGTTTCAGAAATGTTTACAGAAATGGAAGAATTCAAGATTACAACTATCCTCTTGAAGTTTATCTCTCCTCAAGACTTTCTTAACTCTCAAAAATACATCATCCTTTTCTGGACACATTGGGTCTATATTTATAGGGTATCTAAATATTGGATGACATCTAAGTTTCCCTCTTATTTCGGGTTGATTCTGCGATTGTACCGCGATTAGTTACAATGTTCACTCTCGTCAGTTTTGTAACCATCGTAGGATAAACATTCTTTTCTCAAGTTTTCTTCACTCGTCATTTATTGTGTCGCTCTTTTGACTGATTTTGTGACACTCGCAAAGTGTAGTTGATGATATTGCGGTGATGCTCGCTGGGAAGTGTTGTTAATATCACAAAGAAGTGTTGTAGCGATATTCTGGTCCTACATCTTGCCTCTTCTCATGTCTTCTTTGCAAAGTGGAGAGGATATGAGAATCTTCAATTCTTCAAAATGCTCGCAGCTTCTCTTCTTCCCATATTTTGTTCTCGACATTGCTCCGTTAATTTAGCTTTAATCACCTACACATGTTGTAAATTTATTTTTTTACGGACATGTCTTTAATCAACAGATTATTCTCTTTTTCCTATAAAAGGCAGAGTTAAGCTTCAAAACTAATTTTCTTCTTCTACTTCTCTGTCTTCTTCATCTGTTTATTTTATCTTCCGTCAGCAACTTTTCTTCTTCTTCATATTCTCCTGCTACTGTTCTAATGGAATCATCAAGGTATGTTTTTTAATTACAATCTTTATTTGATTCAATTTTTACTCATATTCTTCGATCTCCTCTATTTGATCCTTCATTAACTCCCGTATTATGTTTTCTCTTCAGTGGAATTATCCCTAACACCCAATCTTCAGGTCAAAACCCTAATGCTCGCAAAAGACCAACTGAGAAGAAGAAGAGAAGTTCTGCGAATGATAAGATGGTAAGAAACACATCCTATTTCTTAATAACAATATTGTTGCCTCTGTTTCTTATCTAAATTATTATTCTCAGAATGTCGAGCACCCTCTGTATCTCTTCCTCCATCGAATGGAACCTTTGCTGGAGTTGATATTGGTTTTAAAATTTTATCTAATATTTTAGACGATGCTAGAAAATCTTCTACTGACTCTCTCCAATATGAAGCTTGCGAGACCTTACTTAAGTATTCTGTCTCTGATAACTATGATTCACGAGCATCTTTAGAAAATGAAGTTGAAACTCTGAGAAAAATCATTCAAGTCAAAACTTCTGAATGTGATACTTTGAACCATATGCTTCGCAATTCTTCCCTTAACTGCGAGAACCTTCGCAGAAAAAATGACGAACTAAAAGGTACAATTTTCCTGCCTCTGCCCTTTTATTTTACTGTTTTGCTCTTATATCTTCTGTACTCAAGTCTCCTTCTTAAATTCTTGATTCATATATTAGTTTCAAATCGGACTCGTTTCATGAAGAGACTTAAATTTGAATCTATTGCCGACGAAGCTCGTGTTGAAAGAGATTCTTAGATGGACCAGTATAATAGACTAGATAATCTCTACACATATTCGATCGATCGAATAGATAATCTTACTAATGAAAATAACCAACTATCACAAAGTCAAAGTTTATTAAGTAACGAGATTACTCGTCTCTCATATTCGTTAACCAAGTCTAACTTGGCGGTAAAATATTTATCAGATGAGAATAGTACTTTATCCCAAGAGAAACATAGATTTTCAAGCTTGATGGCGATTTCTTCACATCAATTGAGTAATCTACAAAGAATATGCGATAATCAAGAGCAATCTCTTCGTTCCCTTAAAGATGAACTCAAGGAGGTAACTGAATCATCTGCTGCTGATAAGGATAAACTTATCAAGGGTAGGTTAACTCTCAGTTTGAAGGCCAGCGAGCTTCAAGACCAATACTCTCAATTGAAGGAATCTCATTCTTTATTAGAAAAGGAAAACTTGTCTCTACGCACCAGAGAAGAAAACATGAAATCTCGTCTGAAGGGTGTGGTTGGCGATAAATTCGATGACGCTATGAATCAATGGGAAAACTGTTTCTTTACATTAATTCAAAACTTAACCTCACAGAAAGAAGGTAGTCAATTGGCTGCCTCTCTTGTTGACCTTTCTGTTAAATTTTGTATTATATTTCTTGCAAAATCTTTGACTAAATGATCTTTTATCACTTTTGTCACTCGAAGAATCTGAAAGAAGTCTTCATTCTACCATCGCTGATCTTACCAAAAAATTGGATAAAGTTCACAAAGAGAATAAGACTCTTCTTTCCAATTATCTTGAAGCTCACGACAAAGCAGAAAGAAGACTTGATTATCTCGAGTACTTCAAAAATATAGAGATTAGGAATCGTGACAGTGGTTTCCTTCGCAAAGTTCACCTCTGTGCTGAAGTTCTCGTGAATGATATTCTACACTCCCATTCTCTCCCTCCTGTGTCTGTTCCTCCTTTGAAAGTTGATGATGATGAAATTCCTCTTACTGTGGATAAGGAATTAGAATTTACTGAAGAAGAAAATAACACTCAAGAAGATGATGAAGAAGAGAGAAGTCCTGCTAAAGAAGTATCTACAAGTGGTGAGAAGAATACTGATGAAGCTGAAAATTCTGGGAAGAATAACGAATCTGGCGAGCAAGAATAGTGAATCTGACGAGACAATCGTCAAATCTTGAATTTCTTTTTTTGCTTTCTTTTTCTTCTTATTTCTTGCGAATAATGTATTTTTTGAAATTTTGAGGATTCAACTTTTGATTTTGTTTACTTTGAATATCCTCAAGGAAGATAATGAAATCTTATTTCTCCATTCCCCTACTTGCCCTTCATTATCTTTCTTGAAATGGTGAATTATTTCCTGTGTCTCCTTTCTGTGAGATGTTTGAAAGTATGAATATTTCTGCGATGTAATTAGTACAACTGCGATGTTCCGAAAATGTACGATGTTACGAATCTGCTTTCTTTTATATTCTCCTGCGATGAACAAATCTTTCCTGCATCTTAAAATAGAATAGTTAATTAATTTTTTTTAAGATTATTCTGTTGGTCTTATTTTGCCTTCCTAGTTAAAGGTCTTATTTTCCCACCTTTTCTTTCTGCGACAAAATCGCATGACATCTTTACATTTGCATGTATCGACCTATTGATCTTGTCTTATCAATTTTTTCAACATCTCTGCGACAGTATGATAAGTATAAATTCTCTTGCAAGAATTAAACCTTATGACATTTCCGTCTTGCGATGAAATCGCATGCCGTCTTTACACTTGTTAAATGTAAAAACCCATTGATCTCATCTTAACTTTTCTATTTTGGCTATTTGCCTTTGTATAATTTTCGTCACGCGACAATATGACAGGCCTAAATGTTCTTGCGATCATAAATCCCCATGACATTGCCGTCTTTAGACACTTATCAGCTCCCTAATGGAGGGTGCCGCCCTTATCTTCCCCCTGGTTGCCCCTTCAAGGAGGGCACATCGTCCATACAAGACTAGATCCTCCCATCCAGATTTTCCAATAACCAGTTGTTTTTCTCAGCCTCTTGTCCTTTATGCCTATATGGATTATAGTTACAAGACTGCACCCTAAGTGGGGTTTTCTTCGGGCCGAGTGCATCATAGCCAACACTTTCCAAGGATGTCCGCGGTAGATTCGTACGCCCCGGGCACCCTTGACTCAACCGTGTACCTCGGTGCCTTGGTTATACTCTTCACTCCTTAGAAGAGGTTCTTAGTCCTCCAATCAGGGTATAACCTTATATAATTGGAAATCCAAGATACCTCTCCTGGATAGGTTTTCTTTAACCCCAACATCTGCATAACTTAGGTTCCAACAACGGTATAACCTTATCACTGAGTCATGTCAAGAGATACCCCCTTATATGATGCACTATTAGGTCTTAGATTTTCCTCTTGCGAAATTTTATTCGCGAACTAGGGTGCACACCATATAGGTTCATCCCATTCTATTAATCTCTGCGAAATTTTATCCGCCAATCTTGCGATTATGCTCGCAGTTCTTGATTTGCTTTTAGGAGAACCTCGCAATCGTAATTTTTTTTTTACAACGTACCTGTATCTCTTATCTTGCAAAAGTTGTTATTGATAATACTTTTTCAGATATAGTCTATTCCATGGTCTGTCAAGTCTTTGACCAACATCTCTCCCTTCAGGGTCCATTAGTTTGTATGCCCCGGCTCCAACTATCTCTTTAATGATGTATGGTCCATCCCATTTTCTCGCCAACTTTCCACCATTCTCTCGCTGATAACTTGGTGTTTCTCGCAGCACTAAATCGCCAGGTTGAAATTCACGTTTCTTAACACGTTTGTTGTACTCACGAGCTAATCGTCGCTGGTAATTTTCCATATGTTGCAAAGTTTTTTCTCTTTTTTCTTCTAATTCATCCAATTTATTTTAAATCATTCCAGCACTTAGATTTCTTCCCCAAGCCTCCCTTTTTTTTTGTAGGAATAGCTATTTCTGTTGGTAACAAAGCTTCAACTCCATATGTCAAACAAAAAGGTGACATTCCAGTATCTTCTCGTCTAGTTGTATTGTAGGCCCATATTGCATTATGCACCTGTTCACACCATGCTCTGTGTTATCCCTCTAGTTTTTTTTAAGATATCTGCGATTGTCTTATTAGTTGCTTCAGCTTGACCGTTTGCTTGTGGATATAGAGGAGTAGATTTTCCACACTTTATCTTAAATGCATTGAGTAACAATTCTATATGCTGCCCTTCGAATCGCTTTCCATTATCAGATACCAACTGTGCTGGAATCCCAAATCTGCAAATTATATTCTCAAATATGAAGGTAAAAATATCTTTATCGCGAATATGTTGTACTGCCTTTACTTCTCCCCATTTTGTGAAATAATCTGTTGCGACAATGACAATCAGATATCTTCTTTGTCCAGAACCAGGTACAAATGGTCCCACAATATCTAACCCCCATTTCCCAAAAGGCCATACACTTGTTGAAGATGATAATGGTGCTCCTGGTGCATGTATCTTATTTCCATATCGCTGGCAATCTTCGCAACTCCTTGAGAGTTGTTTTGTATCTTCATGCATATATGGCCAGTAATAGCCTTGCATTTTTGTTCTATATGCCAAAGATATTCCTCCACTATGATTACCAGTGTCACCACTATGTAACATCTTCAATATTTTTTGTCCTTCTTCCCTCGTCAAACATCTTAGCGATGGACCACTAAAAGATTTGCGATATAATACTCCATCTCTTAATTCATAATTGGTTGCCCTACTTTTCAATTTATGTGCCTCCAGTCGATTTCTTGGGATTTCTCCTTTTTGTTCGATGTCGTAAGCGTCAAAAATAATTCACTTTCTTACTCAATAAAATATGAATAAAGTATAAAGTAAGGAAGAGTTCGTATCCACAGAGAGGCGATTGTAATTATCAATTTCTAGTTTCTTAGTAACTAAGATGGGGGATTTCTGATTTTTTGTAAAATAAAAGTAAAATAAAAGCAAAGTAAATAGTTGGAAGTAATCAATAGAGAAAGATATTGGTCAAGGAATTCATCTTCAATCTTAAACATGTGCTTGCATATGTGATTAGAATTACAATTTAATCTCTTTTATTATCAAAAGCCTAGAAAATCAAGAGAGCAATATAATCTAATAATTTCCCAAGTTAATCAACACACACATTAGAGATGCGTATGAGAATTCTACCTAAAGAATAACCTAATGCCTTGCGCTAATCAAGTTCAATTCCCAGGAGCATTAAGTTTTGGAAATAGGCTAACTAATGCAATTTTCATACATTGCGCATAACAATTCGGACAATGGTCAATCTCTACATATGATTATAAGAGTGTATCACTACAAACTATAATCATATCATGCTACTTGTATTTGGGGTTATCGCTCGATGAAAAACCCTAAAATAGTTATGGACAAGATGCAAGTTCAATTAATTGGCCACTTAACTAAACAAACATCAAAACCCTATCACAATACATCAATCATGTGATATTAAAAACAATAGAGATATGAACGATAATTAAGAGAGAAAACTAATGCATTAATCAAGCACAAGTTATAGATATAAGACTACATCCTTAACCAATAATATTATATTTAGCTACTCATAGCTATGGAGTTCATCATAATCAATAATCAAATAAGGAAGATGAAACAAAAGCAAACCCTAGAAGCGTAAGTTTCAACGGCTCTCTCCTCTGCTCCAAGTAGAAAATACATGATCCCAAAAGTTGTAGAAGTCTTTCCTTTTATGTCTCTTCTTAGGTCCAAAATTAGGTATAGTCTTCAAAGTCCATTAGTTGGAAATTCACCCGGCCCACAAGAGAGAGAAACCCGTGTAGAAATTCTGTCCCAAAAATGCTCGTCGAAAAACTGGGTTTTTGGCCGGAATACGGCACCAGAAATTCTTCGTCGGCCACCTGAAAAGTCAAAGGTCAACGGTCCAACTCGGGTCAATTGAGTCAACTCGGAAAGTCTACCGAGTTAACACCGGGTCAGAACTGAGCCAAGACTGAATTAAAACTAAGTCAGCTATCAAACTCAGCTGAGTCAGGCTAACTGGCTACCAGGCCAAAACCATGAGCTAATGCAGGCCTGACTTGATATTGTGCCAGAGTTTCGCTACTTCACATCCAAGATGGATGTGTTACCACCACCTTCTTTGTAAATCACCAGCAACTACCCTACTTTTAGCTCAATCCTGAGAACTTCATCAATACAAGCCATCAACTCAATTGCATTGCCACTTCCTTGAGCCACTTCTGATTCACCAGCTGCAACTACAGCCATGATGGCAAATTAGTATCACAAGCTGCAGCTTCATTCCCTGTTCCCTGCAACACTTGATTCATCTTTCTTCATGGCACCAGCTTCACTAGCTCCAGTTCCCTGTATATCCATGGTTACCAGAACATCATGCAATAACCCATAAGTAATAACCTCCTGCAATTCCTTGCTTTTCAACTACATAACATCAACTTCTCACTCAACCCACATTTCAGTTTTCAGAACATTCAAACTTTGTACCCAACCATCATCACAAGGCTACATTCTCTATGGCACTACCAGCTTAGTCTCTCATCCACCTGCAACTGCAACCAACCACTTTACTGCCAATTCAATAGCAGACCAACTGCAACAACATCTCAGTCCAACTACAACTTAGCCATGACTTCCATCAATCCAGCAAATCAACTCCACCACCATACAAAGCTCCTTGACTGCAATTCCACCAACTGCAAAACCTCATAGAACTGCATTGCATCTCAGTCAGACCACCATTTCCATCTTCAATTCATCCCTCCTAGATTCTCATATATCTCATTTCTTTGTAGCTATAGAAACAGCTCCAGTTCATGCCTGCAATATTGAATCTCAAATCAATGGCACATACCCCTTCAGTTCAAGCTCAACAATAAGCTTCACCAGCTGCACCTGCTACTCAATAACTCTGTTAACCAAGCCAAACCCAATCACCACTAGTGCAGCCAACACTTGCACATTTTTGCACTTCCCACTGCCAGCAAACTACTCATTATCACAAACTCCACCTGCACCTTCTTAAGCACAGCACTGCCATCAGATCATCTCCTGCAACATTTTCCACATAAATCACATATCCATTCTTGACTCAAAATTCACTCCATCATAGCTCCCCATAGTACACACCACCCTTCTGCAATTCAACTCACTACCAGTTACTTGCCCATCTGAAATGCCTAAAACATTCATCTAAACACTTGTTCAGCCAACAGCCAATCATCACTGTAAGGTTAACTCTAGCCTGTAATTGCACTGTTTTAGCTTCAGTGTCAGCTCAACTTCCTCCTTTCTCTTGCTGCAATCCAATCCACCAATTCAACCACCTTTCCTACAACTGGTTATCTAGCTTCAATCATTCCCAGTTTCACCATTCCAAGGCAAACCCATCCCTCTATTTCTTGCTCATTACAACCATGACCCATAGTAGTTTCAGTCTAGTACCAGCTACCTCTATGAACCCTGTAAGCACAGCCACACACCTGTAATTCCCTGTAATTTCTACACCTTTTATAAAACACGCAATGTGCACAGTAATGGTGGTGTGGGAGATGAGTAAGTTGTGATGTTCTTAGCCGCTTTCCATGCTTTAATTCTTCCTGCAAATGAAAATTAACAGGTATCATTCAAACATTCATTAACTTCTCAATCAATTATCATCTAACCATCACATTAATAATTTATTCAACCCCATCTCTGAAATCTACCAGAATCATCACTGACTTCCTTTACCTACAACACCAATCCATTCTCTCGATCAGTAGCATCATCTTCTCAACTGATTATCACTATCAAATGGCAGCAGCAACCTTGAGTCTCTGTTATCTTCACTGACTTCATACCCTAATTCCTTGTTCTGTAATCTTTAAATTATGAAATCGAACAATTTCATTCTCTTCTCTGCTCAATCTTAGGTTCACTCGATTCTCCCTGGATCTGAAACTCTCTGTGCCGCCATTTTTCTTGGTTTCAAGTGGATTAGGAAAGAGAGGAGGTAATGATGAGAGAAATTATTTTTCTCTGAAATTTAGGTCTTGTGTAGGAATGGGTTTGGATATAACCACCCAGTGAGGGTAGATAAGGGGTAATCAAATGATAGGTTGTTTGTCGGTTCCAGAGAACTGACACGCCCATCCTCTTTCTTGCTCAACCGTGGCTAGCTTCGCTCGCCTTTGAATTGGTCTTTTTGCTCCTTCGCTCCAAATGAATGCTTTTCCACCAGCCGCAGCCATCTTTAACTTCTCATATTCACTTATTTTCTTCAATGTCTCTTCATCACTAAAGTTGTCATGCTTTTCAGACAAAAATTGCATCACTAAAGCCGACATACTTTTAAGATAGACATGAAGAATTAAAAGCAAAATAATGAGAAATAATCCGCCTCAACACTTTTGCCCTTTTTCCCTATTTCTTCCTCTTTTGTTCCAAATGACTCCAAAGTACCTAAATACTCAAAAACAAACATAAGATACATAATTTACAAGAAAACTAGCAGAGAAAGCATAAACAATAGATAAATAGAAAGGTGTTTTAGACACTTATCAAATTCCCCCACACTTAGACTTTGCTAGTCCTCGAGCAAATCAAACAAAATAATTCTAAAAGATACATACAACTCCGTCTATTTGTGACAAATCAATGAACGAATCCAAAATGACTACAGGAGGAGGTACCTTGTGCAAATTTAATTTATATATTAGTAAATAAACTCTAACTAGATAGTCGAACAAGCCACAATACTCGGAAACTAACAAACCACAATCACAATGAAAAGATTAAGAAGATGGATATAGATGTAGATGTTGGCGAATGTTCACAAGTGATCGATGTTTCCCATATCTGTCTGAAGGTCACTGCTAAGATGAACCTATGCCTATTGGATTGAGATACTTGGTTTGAATTATACATCAACTCACTGGCATATACAAGGGAACCAGAAGTGACTTTATTCAACCAATATACTTTCTTTTCTTTTTATTTTTCACTTTTTTTTTTAGACAGCATGATTCAATCTTTTGGATTCAAGCGCATGCTTCTTGTCAGCAAGTACATGATAGTTACCTTGGATCCTGCATTCCATGCTTGTTTAGGTGAACGAGATAGGGACTACGTTTCACACATACTGCTATCCAAGTGTCATTTTTATTCCGTTTTGGTCTAATTGGTCGGTCTTTTATTTTTCCTTTTCTCTTTTTTTTTTCTTCATTTTTTTCTTTCTTTTTCTAGTAACTCAATCACTCTATTTCATCCTAGAAGTAGATGTTTAGTGACCCACCAAAGCACTTAGAAAATAATAGATAAATATGGAAAAATAAAAAATAGAATGTGATATGGTGATATTCCGAGTTATGGTAACAACTATCATGGTATTTATGATTTCTGAGCTATGTTCGTCCCTTTTAGTTAATTGGTTCCTCAACTCCTGCAATCAAAATGGTTCCATCCACTAATGGTGTCATCCTAAAGGCACAAGTTTCTAGATTTCGGAGTTCAAAAAACACAAAAAAATAATCTTGGTTTTTCTATTTTCTGATTTTTTTTTTTTTTTTTACTAAAGGCATAAAACAAACTATACAAACATATAAATGATCCCCCACACTTAAACTTTACATTGTCCTCAATGTAAAATTGAATCATCCAAAGAAAGTTCAAGGTGGGAAATTCCGCAAATGATATGCAAAAACAAAGAAAATAAAGATAAAAGAAAATGCATAAAAATAAAAAGAGAAAGAGAAAGATACCAAACCGGTGGGTTGCCTCCCACTTAGCGCTTGGTTTAAAGTCATCAGCCTGACGTTTTCCTTGTTTGCTAAGACTCCTCCAGAGGGAGCACTTCCACAAGGTTCACTCCTTCCACGACATCCGAAGAGAAGTTCTCATAATATGGTTTCAACCGGTTCCCATTCACTTTAAGTTCATTTCCTGTAGCTAAACTATGAATTTCAACTGCACCATGAGAAAACACATTAGTCACAATAAAAGGTCCAATCCAACGTGACCTCAATTTACCCGGAAATAATTGCAAACGAGAATTAAACAAAAGCACTTTCTGCCCAATGCAAAATTGTTTCTTTGTAATCATATTATCATGAAATGCCTTAGTCTTTTCCTTGTAAATCCTTGAGGTTTCAAATACATCATTGCGAATCTCTTCTAACTCTTGAAGTTGCAACTTCCTTTGCCTTTCAGCACCATCCAACTCCATATTGCATTGCTTAATAGCCAAAAATGCCTTATGCTCAATTTCAACGGGTAAATGACAAGGTTTACCGTAAACAAGCCTAAAGGCATACATCCCAATAGGTGTCTTGTATGCGGTTCTATACGCCCATAAAGCATCATTGAGTCGCATACTCCAATCTTTCCTACTTGGATTCACCGTCTTCTCGAGAATGGATTTCACCTCTCGGTTGGAAACCTCGGCTTGTCCATTTGTTTGTGGATGGTATGGTGTTGCAATCCTATGAGACACATTTTACTTCCTTAATAAGGTTTGCAAGAACCTGTTTTTGAAGTGTGAACCTCCATCGCTAATTATAGCCTTTGGAATTCCAAACCTTGCAAAAATATTTGCTTGCACAAAATCTGAAACATCTTTTGAATCATTAGTTGGGGTGGCCTTAGCTTCCACCCATTTCGAGACATAATCCACAGCAAGCAAGATATAATAATTTCTATTAGAATTGACAAAAGGACCCATAAAATCAATTCCCCATACATCAAAGACTTCAACAAATTGAATAATAATTTGTGGCATTTGATTTCGGGCTCCTAGATTGCATGTTCTTTGGCACCTATCACATGTAATAAAAAATGCATGCGCATCCTTAAACAATGTTGGCCAATAGAAACCACATTCTAATACCTTGAGAGTGGTTCTCTTACTCCCAAAGTGTCCTCCACATGCATAAGAGTGGCAAAAAGACAAGATAGAGTTAAATTCGGATTCGGGAACACACCTTCGTATTACTTGGTCACTACAATGTTTCCATAAGTATGGATCATCCCATATGTATTGGTTTCCTAACTCCTTAAGTTTGTCCCTCTCAGCACGAGACAAGTTCTTTGGGATTTGTTTATAAACTAAGTAATTAACAATATCAGCGTACCATGGTTCTCCAAAGGAAATTGATAATAGTTGCTCATCCGGGAAACTTTCACGCAATGGGATATTTTCCTTGTCCACAGCAAGACGGCTTAAGTGATCCGCAACGGTGTTCTCGATTCCTTTCTTGTCCTTGATTTCAATATCAAACTCTTGTAAGAGTAAAATCCATCGTATGAGCCTCGGTTTCGCCTCTTTATTTGTAAGCAAGTACCTAAATGTTGCATGATCAGAAAAGACAACAACTTTTGTACCAATTAGATAAGAGCGAAACTTTTTTAAAGCAAAAACAATAGCTAATAACTCTTTTTAAGTGGTTGTGTAGTTTTGTTAGGCCTCATTTAACGTTCTAGAAGCATAATAAATAGCATGAGGTATCTTCCCCACACGCTGCCCAAGCACCGCACCAAACACATAGTCACTTGCATCACACATGATCTCAAAAGGCTTGCTCCAATTCGGTGGTTTAATGATAGGGGTTGAAATCAAAAGTTCTTTCAAACGATTGAATGTCGCCATACACTTCTCATCAAAGTTAAAAACCACATCTTTTTGCAATAAGTTGCAAAGTGGTGATGCTATCTTGGAAAAATCCTTGATGAATCTACGATAAAAACCTGCATGACCAAGAAAAGAACGTATATCCCTCACCGTAGTGGGAGGGGTTAGAGAACGAATAAGGTATATCTTAGATTTATCAACTTCCAAGACTTTAGAAGATATTATATGGCCTAAAACTATGCCATGAGTTACCATAAAATGGCACTTCTCCTAATTCAGCACAAGGTTTGTTTCAACACATCGTTCAAGGATTAGTGACAAATTGTTCAAGCAAAGGTCAAATGAATCACCAAAGACACTAAAGTCGTCCATGAACACTTCGATTATGTTTTCAACATATTCTGAAAAGATACTTACCATACACCTTTGAAAGGTAGATGGAGCATTACACAAGCCAAAAGGCATCCTTCTATAAGCAAAAGTACCAAAAGGACAAGTGAAAGTGGTTTTCTCTTGATCCTACGGTGCTATCACAATCTGATTATAACCTGAATAGCCATCAAGAAAGCAATAATAAGCGTGTCCAGCTAAACGTTCAAGCATTTGATCAATAAAAGGCAATGGAAAATGATACTTCCTAGTAGTGGCATTCAATTTTCTATAATCTATACAAACCCTCCAACTGGTTTGCACACGAGTTGGGACAAGTTCGTTCTTATCATTCTCCACCACGGTCACACCTCATTTCTTTGGTACAACTTGTATCGGGCTCACCCACTTGCTGTCGGATATGGGGTAGATAACGCCCACTTCCAAAAGCTTGAGTATCTCCTTTTTCACAACTTCCATCATTGGGGGGTTCAAACGACGTTGCGCTTCCCTTGTAGGCTTTGCATCGTCCTCCAAACGGATCTTATGCATACAAACGGAAGGGCTTATTCCCTTGATATCAGCGATTGTCCATCCTATGGCCGTCTTGTTCTTCCTTAGCATCCTTAGAAGTTTTTGCTCCTGTAATTCACTAAGATCGTTAGAAACAATCACAGGCAACTCTTCATTGTCACCCAAGTACAAGTACTTTAAGTGACTTGGAAGAGGTTTCAATTCTAGCTTTGGAGATTTAACAATTGAAGGTACACGCTTTTCATTATTGCAAGGTAAAGAAACATATGAAACATTCTTAAGTGCAGATTTTTCCGGTAATGAGTTAAGAGAACCAATAGTGTAGTTGCAGGATTTCCCACACTACACCCTTGTCAAGAATTTATGAGAACTAAGTCATAATTGTGGATGAATAACAACACTTTTATTAATTCACTTTCAGGAAGATTTACAAGAAATATTAAAACTCAGAAATACAACTTTCTTTCTGGAGTTTCTCTTTCCTCAAAATTCTCTCAGATCTCAAAAATGCATCACCCTTTTCTGGATCTATCGTGCTCTTTATATATGGATTTACATAATGGATGACATCTAAGTTTTCCTTCTATCTCGGATCCACTTTGCGATCTTATCGCAATCGTTACAATATTTATTTATCGCAAGCATGATGATCATCACAGGATCAATCATGTTCTTCTTTTATTTCTTCCATCGTTAATTTCTTTTAGTTTTTCTGTAACACTCGCGAAATGTCGTTAAAGAATTGTCAGTGATGCTCGCAGAAATATTGTTAATATCGCGGGAATAGCGTTGTAGCGATATTCTGGTACTACATCTTGCCTCTTATCATGTCTTTTCTGCGAAGAAGAGAAGATCATGAGAACTAATATTCTTTATTATTCTTCGCAAATTCTTCCCCTTTTATACTTTCTCCTCGACAAGATCCCGTTAATCCAGCCTTTCTTACACGTGTTGTGAATCCCTTCATTTACTGACATGTTCCTACTCCATAGGTCCACTCCCCTTTTCCTATAAAAGGTTGAATTAATATCAAAATTAATTTTACTTTTCTGTTTCTTCATCTTATTCATCTTCTGTCTGCAACTTTGCCTCTTCTTGATATTCTTCTGCTACTGTTCTAATGGAGTCCTCAAGGTTTGTTTCTTGATTTATGTTGTTTATTTTAAGCCAGTTTTTACTTTCATTCTCTAATCTTTCTTATTTTCTTGTTATGTCTTCTTTTTAGCGGAAAGATTTCTAACACACAATCTACTACTCACAACCCTAATCCTCGCAAAAGACCGACTGAGAAGAAGAAGAAAAGTTCTGCGAATGATAAGGTAGTAAGAAACACCCTTTATTTTTTGTGGTAATTGAACTTTTGTCCTTACTTTTGATGGTCTACACAAATATCCTTATCACATAATAATTTTGTCCCTCTTTATCAATAAGCCCATCAGGGGCCCATCAACAGTTTTTTTGTTTCCACATTTACCCTCCTCACATATTAACCAATATCGTTTTTCTTTGTTTTTATCAAAACACTACACAAATCTCTCCCACCTTCTCCATCGCTGCCACCACCACCACCTCCATCTCCTCCACACGAACCTGTCTAATTCAGCACAACTTGTTTTTCTTTGGTTCAGGTTCGTCACTAGCTTCATCGTCATCATCGAAGAATCTTAATTATCGTTTTAATATACCACTTCCGGGTAAGGTTCATCTTCCGGTACTCTAACATGTGTGCTTCCGATCAACAGTCTGTTTCTCGCTCAATCGAAATCAGAAGTTGAAGAATTATGGTCAGTTGAAGAATTAGTTGAAGCATTTAAGTTAATTGATAAAGATGGTTATGGTAAAATTACCAGATCTGAATTCTTCACCCTCCGGCAGATGTTCAACCATTCATAACAACCAACACAATTACCAGATCTGATCGGTAAGTTCCTGGAGTGATGTTCTAGTTTCATTCAGAAGCTTTATATCATTTTCGATATTATCAAACTCGAGCTGCTTCTTTATCAATCTGGTGGTTAATTCTTCTATATCAATCTGGTGGAATAGGATAATTTTTTTTGGAACTGCTCGTCGTTGAGAGTTAGTATATCTCTCAAGCTTTCATCGTAATTCAAAATTAGAATTCAGTTTTGAAAACAGTGTATCTTAACTTGAAAACCCATCAAATTAATTTGAATTTGATTCGTTTTCGATTTTATGTAATCCGCACATATACTTCTATTTGAGATAAATTGATTCAACTCTTGTATGTAGTGAAGTAATAAGGCAATCAACTGTTGAATTTCAGTAACTAATTAAAAATTATGGTTCCCTGTTGTCAGAATCATTATAAAGGCCTCTTGAATCGGATTTCGATTGATGAAGAAGTAACTTGTGATATCAAGGAAGAGAATTAGCTGGAAATTTATGAATGCGTGATCACTTGAAACTGCAGCTGCTTTGATTTTCCATGTGTGGTTTGGTTGATGCTGTTAGTGCAGTGTTGTTAGTGCAGTGCTGAAGAACATGATCACTTGAAACTGCAGTTGTTTGGTTCATGGGTAGTATTCCCACGTCTCAATGGATTTTGGCATTGTAAGTGATGTATTCTCTTTATAAAATGATCTACTAAAGTGGTGGACACTTTTATTATTGTTCTTTGAATTGGTAACATTTCACATTGCTAGTTCCATGTTCAATAGTAAAGTGATGTATTCAAGTGTAGTTTCTAATCCCATTAGTAGGCAGTGAAGCAGGCAGTGATATTGGATCAACTATGGTTGTTGATCCAACTGCAATGGATAAACATCCACTGTTGATCCAACTGAAATGGATAAACATCCATTGTTGATTCAACTGAGATTGGTTTTGAAGCTAGTCTTGGAGCTGTTGGTGTTTATGAATCTACAGTAATGAAATATGGTGGTTATATGGGTTGAAGCAGGCAGTGATATTGGATCAACTATGGTTGTTGATCCATATATTTTGGATCAACTATGGTTGTTGATCCATCTATATAGGATCAACTACTGTTGTTGATCCTTTGAACTCATGTTTTGTAGTTTAAATCATGTAAATTTGTTCTAATGTTGAACTTGTGGTGCAATGGTAGCATGACTGGCTCCATGTCAGATGATGCGTGTTCGACTCACGCCAAGTTCACTCCATTTTACATGGATAAACTATCATTATTGATCCAATTTTACATGGATCAACTTCCATTGTTGATCCACTAAAATTGGATCAACTTCTATTGTTGATCCTTTTTTCTTGGATAAACTAGATAAACTTCTACTGTTGATGGTTTTGTTGGTGAATCTGAAACTGCAGCTGATGAAGTGGTAGCATTTTTCCATCAGCATGGATAAACATCCATTGTTGATCCAACTGCAATGGATAAATTTCTACTGTTGATCCAACTGCAATGGATAAACATCCATTGTTTGATCCAACTGAAATGGATCAACTACTTTTTGTTGATACAAAAAAAATAGAACCAGTGATGGTGGCGGCGACGGCGGTGGTGGTGGCGGCGGCGGTGGTGGCGATAAATTTGTGGTGGAGGAGGACTAGTGGTGGTGTAATGGTGGCAGTGAAGGAGTGGTGGCGGTTGGTAGGTTGTGGCGGTTGGTAGGTGGTGGTTTTTGAATGGTGGTGGTGGTGGAATGGTAGTTGAATGTTGGTGGTGGTGGTGCTAGTGGTGGTGGTGAAGTGGTAGAGGAAGAAATTTGTTGTATTTTGAAATAAAGAAAAATATTATATGAGTGAGGGTATTAAAGTAATCTAATATTAAATGGATAAGGTTATAAAAAAGGAGGGACATAATTATTGTTGCATAATGATATATTTGTAGGGAGTTAAAAGTAGGGACATATAATTAATATACCCTTATTTTTTAATAACAATATTGTTGCCTCTGTTTCTTATCTGGGTTATTATTCGCAGAATGACGTGAATCCTGATAAACCACCTAAAAGGTCTCGCCATTTTAAGACACTCGGGGAAAATCTCATTATGCCCTCGTTAACATATGTGAAGATTACTCCCACCCCATCGCAACCAAATCTTTCTTCTCCTATCCGCGATAATATCGCTATTCATACCTCTACCCCTTCTGACATTTTGACAAACCAAGCTTCTAAAGCTGCTGTGACTGAGGTTCCTTATAGTCCTTTACAGCCTTCGACTGTGGTTTTTCCACATACTCCTCCTGATAACTCAACCACCACAAATGATCGCCAACTTACTCTCACTACTATTTCACCTTCTAAATCCTTTATTTCATCAAGCGAAACTTTTGCAGGTGTTGATATTGCTTTTAAAGTCTTGTCTAATATTTTAGACAATGCTAGAAAGTCTTCCACTGACCCTCTCCAACAGGAAGCTTGCGAGACTCTATTTAAGTATTTTGGCTCTGATTGTAACGATTCACGAGCGTCTTTGGAGAATGAGATTGAAGTTCTGAGAAAAAGTCTTCAAGCTAAGACTGCTGAATGTGATACCTTGAATCACATGCTCCACAACTCTTCTCTAGATTGCGAGAATCTTCGCAGAAAAAATGACGAGCTGAAAGGTAATTTTTTCTTGCCTATGATCTTTTTGCTTTTCTGTTTCATATACATACTTTCTGTACTTAGACTTCCTTCTTAAATTCTTGATTCATATATTAGTTTCAAATCGGGCTCGTTTCATAGAAAGACTCAAATCTGAATCTATTGCTGAAGAAGTTCGCGTTGAAAGAGATTATTGGATAGATCAACATACTAGACTAGACAATATGTACACTTATTCAATTGATCGCATAAATAATCTTACTAATGAGAACAATCAATTATTGCAAAGGCAGAATTTTTTGAGTGGAGAGCTTGATCGCCTCTCATATTTGTTTTTTAAGGCTAATTTGGCGATGGAATCTTTATCATATGAGAATAAAACCCTGTCCCAAGAAAAAAAATAGATTTTCAAGCTTGATGACGATTTCCTCGCAGCAAATAAGTAATCTTCAAAGTACATGTAATAGTCAAGAGCAATATCTTCATTCTCTTAAGAAGGAGCTCAAGGAGTTAACTGAATCATCTGCCGCCGAAAAGGATAAGCTTATCAAGGGTAGATTAACTCTTAGTTTAAGAGCCAGCGAGATTCAAGACCAATACTCTCAGTTAAAGGAATCTCATTCTTCATTAGCAAGGGAAAATTCATATCTTCGCAACAAAGAAGAAAACATGAAATCTCGTCTGAAGGGTATGGTTGGCGATAAATTCGATGATGCCATGAATCAATGGGAGAATTGTTTATTTGCTTTAATCCAAAACTTAATCTTGTAAAAAGAAGGTAGTCAGTTGACTGCCTCTCTTGTTGATCTTCTCATAAAATCTTATATTATGTTCCTTGTGAGATTCTTGTCTAACTGATTTTTTATTTTGTTGCTCGCAGAATCCGAAAGAAATCTTCATTCTACCATCACTGATCTGACCGCTACATTGGATAAAGTTCGCAAAGAAAATAAATCTCTTGCTTCTAATTTCCTTAGTGCTCACGACAAAGCAGAAAGAAGACTTGATTATCTTGAATACCTTAAGAATATAGAAATTAGGAATCATGAAAGAGCTCTTCTTCGCCAAGTCCATCTTAGGGCTGAAGTTCTCGTGAACAATATTCTGCTTCCCCGTTCTCTTTCTCCTGTTTCTATCCCTCCTCTAGAGGTTGACGATGATGAAATTCGTCTTCCCATGGATGAAGAGTTAGAGTTTACTAACGAGGAAGAGAATATTACTCAAGAAGATGGTGAAGAAGAATAAGATAAAAGAAGTCTCCCCAAAGAAACAGCTGCGGGTGGTGAAGTAAATGTTGATGAAGAGTCAAAAGAAGAAGATACTCATGATGAAAAGGATGCTGATGAAGATAATAACTCTGGCAGAAATAATAAATCCGACGAGCAAGAAGAATTAATCTGGCGAAACCATCGCAGAAACTTGAATTTTATCTTTGCTTTCTTTTACTTCTTCTTTCTTGCGAGTGATGTAATCTTCGAGACTTTTAGAATTTTAATTTTCGATTTAGCTTACTTTGAATATTTTCAAGTAAGATAATGTAATCTTACTTCTCTATTCCCCTTCTTGCCCTTCATTATCTTGCTTGAAATGGTGAATATTCATTATCTTCTTTAAGAAATTGTGTTGCTGCATTTTCGCGAAAATATGAGTACATCTGCGATATAAGGAATACTGTTGCACTTTTCTGAAAAATTATGAGGGAATCCGCGATGTTAAATTTTTTCCTCCTTGTATATAATTCTGCGATGAATGAATGTTTCCTGCCATCTTAAAGCAGAATAGTTAATTGGTAAGATTATTCTTTTGGTCTTATTTTGCCTTCCTAGTTAAAGGTCTTATTTTGCCAAACTTTTTCTGTCTGCGACAAAATCGCAGGATTTCTTAACATTTGCATGTAAAGACCCTTTGATCTTGTCTTATCCATGTTTCTTTCAAAATCTTTGCGACAATATGATACGCATACATTCTCTCGCAAGAATTTACCCTTATAACATTGCCGTCTTGCGATGAAATCGCAGGACGTTTTTACACTTTCATGTAAAAACCCATTGATCTCATATTAATATTTCTCTCGTGGCTTGTTGCCTTTACATTATTTATGTCACGCGACAATATGACAGGCCTAAATGTTCTTGCGATCATAGAGCCCCATGACATTATCGTCTTAAGACACTTATCAGCTCCCTAATGGAGGGTGCCGCCCTTATCTTCCCCCTGGTTGCCCCTTCAAGGAGGGCACATCGGCCATACAAGACTAGCTCCCCCATCTGGATTTTCCAACAACCAGTTGAGTTCGCAGCCTCTTGTCCTTTATGCCTATATGGCTTATAGTTACAAGACTGCACCCTAAGTGGGGTTTTCTTCAGGCCAAGTGCATTGTAGCCAAGACTTACCAAGGATGGCAAGAGAGTTTCGTACGCTCCGGGCACCCTTGGCTCAACCATGTACCTCGACGCCTTGGTCATACTCTGCACTTCTTGGAAGAGATTCTCGGTCGTCCAACCAGGGTATAACCTTATATAGTTGGATATCCAAGATCTCTCTCCCGGATAGGTTTTCTTTAACCCCATCGTCTGCATGACTCAGGTTCCAGCAGCGGTATAACCTTATCGTTGAGTCATGTCAAGAGATACCCCCTCATATGATGCGCTATTAGGTCTTACATTTGCCTCTTACGAAATTTTATTCGCGAACTAGGGTGCACGCCATAAAGGTTCGTCCCATTCTTTTAATCTCTGCGAAATTTTATTCGCTATTCTTGCGATGATGTTCGCATAAATTTTGATATTGAAAGAAGAATTTTTTAAGTGTTTCATCTTACATTTGTATTTCTTACCTCGCAAAAACTGCTACTGATAATACCTTTTTCAGAAATAATCTATTCCATGGTCTATCAAGTCTTTGCCCAACATCTCTTCCCTCTGGATCCATTAATTTGTATGCTCCATTTCCAATTATCTCTTTAATGATGTATGGTCCATCCCATTTTCTCGCTAATTTTCCACCACTTTCTTGTTGATATTTTGGTGTTTCTCGCAAAACTATATCGCCAGGCTGGAATTGACGTTTCTTGACTCGTTTGTTGTACTCGCGAGCTAATCTTCGCTGGTAATTTTCCATATGTTGTAGAGTTTTTCTCTCTTTTCTTCTAGTTCATCTAACTCATGTAAAATCATGCCAGCACTTAGATTTTTCTCCCATGCCTTTCTTTTTGTTGTTGGGATAGCAACCTCTGTTGGTAGGACAACTTCAACTCCATATGTTAAACAGAAAGGTGACATCCCAGTTGCCTCTCGTCTAGTTGTATTATATGCCCATATTGCATTATGCACTTGCTCACACCATGATTTGTGATAACCTTCTAACTTCTTTTTCAAGATGTCTACGATTGTCTTATTAGTTGCCTTAGCTTGACCATTTGCTTGTGGATATAAAGGAGTTGACTTTCCACATTTTATCTTAAATGCATTAAGAAGCAATTCGATATTCTGCCCTTCAAATTGTTTTCCATTATCAGATTTCAACTGTGCTGGGATCCCAAATCTGCAAATTATATTTTCAAATATGAACGTAAAAATGTCCTTATCGCGGATGTGTTGTACTGCCTTAACTTCTCCCCATTTTGTGAAATAATATGTAGCAGCGCTTAAATATATTCTTTGTCCAGAACCAGGCACAAATGGTCCCACAATATCCAATCCCCATTTTCCAAAAGGCGATACACTTGACGAAGATGATAATGGTGCTCCTGGTGCATGTATCTTCTTCCCAAATCGCTGACAATCTTCACAACGCCTTGAAAGTTTCTTTGCATCCTCATGCATATATGGCCAATAATAACCCTGCATATTTGTTTTATATGCCAAAGATCTACCCCCGCTGTGATTACCAGAATCACCACTATGCAACATTTTTAACACCTTTTGTCCTTCTTCTCTCGTCAAACATCTTAGCGATGGTCCACTAAATGATCTACGATATAATACCCCATCTCTTAGTTCATAATTGGTTGCTCTACTTTTTAATTTATGTGCTTCTAATCGATTTTTGGGGATTTATCCTCTCGCCAAATAAGCATGAAGACCTGCTCGCCAATCTGTAGCATTCCTCCCTATTTCTTCCTCGCCAGATTCTACCATCATTACATCTACCTCTTCTTCTTCTTTGTTTATCGCCGGTTGCAAAAGTGTTTGAATTTTTATGCATCTCGCAAGTGGGTTCGTCATCATACTTGATATGAAATCAAAAGCATCTGCAAGCCTATTATCTTTCCTTGATATGTGTCTCCATTTTATTTTTGGAATTCTCGCAGACAATTCTTCAACAAGTTTTTTGTACTTCTTCAAAGATTGTTCAGTTGTGGTATACTCTCCCTTTATATGGCGAATAACCAATTGTGAATTGCTGGTGATTCTAGCATTTTATAACTTCATTTATATCACAAACTTCAATGCATGGATTACAGCTTCATATTCTGTCTCATTATTAGTGGATGCAAATTCCAATCTAAATGAGAAAGCTGTTTTTTCTCCTTATGGTGAAATGAAAACAACTCCAATCCCATTTACTTCTCCATTTGACGATCCATCCACTAGTATTTCCCATCTGTCAGGTTCTGTTAATATCTCTTTTGAGTCTCCATGTTCTTCTTCTATATCCATCATCTCTTCTACAGCTTCGTCATTTTCTAAAGGAAATTCAGCTAAGAAATCTGCGATAACTTGTGATTTTGGCGAGGATAGAATTTCATATTGAATATTAAAGTGCCCTACTTGCGCATTCCATCTCTTAACTCTTCCTGATCTTTTTGATTTCTTCATCACCGATTCGATTGGCACTCTCGTGAACACTTTGACCTTATGTGCTTGGAAGTAAATTCGAAGCTTAAAAGTTGCGTGTACCAACGCTAGAATTAGTTTCTCAATCTTTGAATAATTTCTCTCTGCTGAGTTAAATGTTTTGCTGATATAATAAATTGGTTTTTATACCCCTGCGTCTACTCGCAATAACACAGCACTTAGCGCATATGGAGTTATTGCGAGATAAATCAATAATTCTTCTCCCGGTTCAGCTTTCTGTAATATAGATATACTCGCCAAATGTTCTTTTATTCCTTGAAAAGCTTTTTCGCATTCATCTGTCCACTTGAATTTTGTTCCCTTCTTGAGTATATCGAAAAAATGTTTACACATGTCTGAAGATCACGAAATGAACCTTCTTAGCGAGGCTAAGAGTCCATTTAGTTTTTTCACATCTTTTACCGTCGCAGGAGTTGGCATATCGCTAATTAATTGTACCTTTTCTGGATCAACTTGTATTCCCTCTTTTGACATAATATACCCCAAAAACTTCCCTGAAGTTACTCCAAAGGTACACTTATCAGGATTCACTTTAATATTGAATTGCCGCATTTGATCTAAAATCTCTCTCAAATCTTGCACATGATTCTCAGTTTCTTTGCTTTTGATCAGCATATAATCTACATACACTTCTAATGTTTTGTGGATCCACTTTGAAAACACCTTTTCCACCATTCTTTGATACGTTGCACCAGCATTTCGTAAGCCAAATGGCATCTTTGTATAACAATATAATCCTCTTGGAGCAAAAAATGCAGTATGTTCTTGATCTTCTTCAGCGAGAGGGATTTGATTATATCCTTTATACCCATCCAATGATGATATTCTTGCATTTCCTGCTGCTGATTCAACCATTTGTGGATTATCTGGCAACAGAAAACTATCTTTTGGACATGCCTTGTTTAGATCCGTAAAATCTATGCAAATTCTTATCCCTTTGTTCTTCTTTGGGACCACCACCATGTTTGCAATCCATTCTGGATATTTTGCTTGTCTTATAATTTCTGCGTCGAGCATCTTCTGTAATTCTTCTTCTATTTGAGAATGATATGTTGTTGCGATCTTCCTTATTCTTTGCTTAAATGGTCTTATGTTTTTGTTGATTTATAATTTATGACATGCTATTGATGGGTCTATCCCTGGCATCTCATCCATGTTCCACGCGAAGATATCTGCATATTCTCGCAAAAGATTTATAGTTCTTTCTTCCTCATCTTCCTCCATTCTAGTCCCAATTTTCAGCATATTAGGTCCTTATTTACTTCCAATATTTATTTCTTTTGTTGGTTCAGCAGTAGTGTAGCTGGCTTCAGGTTCTCCCATTGGTGTTGGCGTTTTCATAACTCTCGTGAATTCATCTTCTTCTCGCGAAATTTCATTGGGCACTCCTTTTCCTTCTTTTGCTCTTATCATGTAAACTTTAAATTCTTCTTCCTTCTTCAATTCTCTTGCCAGTTTTCTGCGAACCTTTCGCAGCTTTGGACGTTCTTCACAATTTCGTACTTCAATTTGGTAGCACAATCTCGCAAAATTCACATCTCCTCTAATTTCTCCAATTCCACTAGGCATAGGAAATTTAATACATTTATGTAATGTTGACGCCACATCCTTGATTGCATGTATCCACGGTCTTCCCAGTATCATATTGTATGGAGATTCCACATCTACCACACATAATGATATTTGTGTTTCAATTTCTCCTAGTGGAATTCGTACCATTATCTCGCCTTTAGGTTTTGTTATAGACTTTCCAAAGCCATGAACATAATACGTTGAATGAGACATTTCTTCATCCTTATATCCCATCTTCTTGAAGGTATGATAAAATATCATGTCTACAGAACTCCCTGCATCTACTAAAGTTCTATTCATAGCCCATTCTTCATCAGATTTTATCGATTTCTCCTTTCTCATTGGTATAGTGGTCACTGTGACCACCAATGGAGATGTATGACTTGAATCTTCTTCTGGTATTTCTGCTGCTGTAAACGTGATTTCTTGTTTTTCCCAATCTTTCAATGATGATATCTTCTCCACTGTCATAATATTCCTTCCTTCAAAATCCCGTTTATGTATCCTTCCTTTGATATTTTCATGAAATTTATCAATCATTTCTTTTGTTATTACATCACCTTTCAATTTTCTACAATCCTTTTTTATTCTGATCATTCTTCCTTCAATTTTCTCACCAATTTACTTAATAATTTCCCTAATCTTGAACAATTTTTATCTTCTTCTTCGCTTTTTCTTCTATTTTCGTTAATTCTCTCCCTGTTTCGGGCGCCAAAATGTAGTTGCAGGATTTCCCACACTACACCCTTGTCAAGAATCTATGAGAACTAAGTCATAATTGTGGATCAACAACAACACTTTTATTAATTCACTTTCAGGAAGATTTACAAGAAATATTAAAACTCAGAAATACAACTTTCTTTCTGGAGTTTCTCTTTCCTCAAAATTCTCTCAGCTCTCAAAAATGCATCATCCTTTTCTGGATCTATCGTTCTCTTTATATAGGGATTTACATAATGGATGACAACTAAGTTTTCCTTCTATCTCGGATTCACTTTGCGATCTTATCGCAATCGTTACAATATTTCTTTATCGCAAGCATGATGATCATCGCAGGATCAATCATGTTCTTATTTTATTTCTTCCATCGTCAATTTCTTTTAGTTGTTCTGTAACGCTCGCGAAATGTTGTTAAAGAATTGTCAGTGATGCTCGCAGAAATGTTGTTAATATCGCGGGAATAGCGTTGTAGCGATATTCTGGTACTACAAATAGTTTCCTTAATCTCATCACCGTACTCCAAACCGTTATCAATAGGTGTAGTGAGCACGGTTTCCAAATAATCAGCGCCATTCAACTCAAACATTTGTTGCGCCAATGTGTCCAACACATCAACGGAGAAACAAGAGTGGACATCACTAGGATATCGCATCGTCTCGAAAATGTTGAAACGTATTATTTCTCCATCAAACTCCATAGTCAGCGTTCCCTTATCAATATCAATAATGGTTTTCGCCGTTTTCATGAAGGGACGCCCAAGTATCAATGGAAGAGACGAGTCCGGTGAACCTTCATCCATCTCTAAGACACAAAAATATGCTGGAAATACTAGTTGATTAACCTGCACAAGAACATCCTCAACAATACCCATTGGGTAGACATTAGAGCGATCGGCTAATTGCAACACAATTCCAGCCTTTTTAAGAGGACCAAGATCAAGTGAATTGTACATAGATGCAGGCATAACATTAACGGATGCACCTAAATCCAACATGGCTTTATTAAATGTAGTGTTACCAATAATGACGGGAATGTCAAAGTTATCCGGGTCCTTGCATTTCAGTGGGAGTTTGTGTTGTAAGATTGCCGAGGCATTCTCCCCCACACTTAGAACTTCATTACCTTTGAGACTTTGCTTATTGGTACACAAATCCTTCAACACATTTGCATACTTTGGAACTTGCTTGATTGCATCTATGAGTGGTATGTTCACGTGAATCTTCTTGAGAACGTCTAAAATATCCTTTTCTAGTGCCTCCTTCTTGGAACTTGCAAATCTGCGAGGAAAAGGTAAAGGAGGAACATAAGTAGAAACCGGAGTTTTAGAGTTAGGAATAGGTACCTCATAAGTTTGGGGAGAATCCTCATTCTTCTCCTCCAAAACAGGTTCCTTTGGTGTTTCCACCTTGCCCGAATCAGTAACTTCGGGTTGCACAAGTGTTGTACCACTTCTCAACGTAATTGCATTGACACCCTCTTTTGGGTTGATAGGTTGAGAAGGGAGTTTCCCACCAATTTGTGCCTTCACTTGGTTCAACTCAGTTGCCATGGAACCCATTTGTGTCTGCAAATCCTTTATCGCACTCTTAGTCTCTTGTTGGTTGTCTTTAAACATAGTATAAATTCCTTGCATCATTGTTTGAAGCTTTGAGTCGATATCGGAACCTTGATTTTGCATTGATTGTTGTGGTTGCTGAAATTATTGTTGTTGCGCCTGGAACTGTTGTTGTTGTGGTTGAAATCCACTCGAACGGTTGAAAGTAGGTTGTTGGACTGCACCTTGCTTGTTGGCATAGCTAAAATTGGGGTGATCTCTCCATCCTGGATTGTAGGTATTTGAATATGGATCATACCGTCTCTGATGACTTGGAAAGACCACGTTATCTTGTTCATTGGCTTCTTCATACCCTTGATGAGAATTTGGGATCACCGCAGCTGAAACTTGTTGTAGCATTTCTGTTATGTTACCCATTTGTTGACGAAGTTCCTCTACCTCGCTCACTTCATTTACTTTCATAAGAAGCACATCCGAGCCATGACTCAAGAACTGTTGGGATTTTGCTGCCATGTTCTCAATTAACTCTCTAGCTTGTGCCACCGTCTTTCTCACTAGTGCACCACCACCCGCAGCGTCAATAAGGTTCCTATCGCTTGATTGGAGTCCTTCATAGAAGTATTGGATAATCATAGAGTCACTGAATTGGTGATGTGGATAGCTTGCCACCAACCTCTTGTATCGTTCCCAACAATCATATAAGGATTCTCCCATATTTTGCTTCATTCCGCAAATCTCCTTGCGAATTTGAGTAGCCTTAGATGCAGGAAAATATCTCTCTAAAAAGAGTTTCTTCAACCCATTCCAAGTTGTGACACTTCCAGGAGGAAAATAATATAACCAATCCTTAGCATTATCCATCAAAGAGAATCGAAACACTTTCAACATAGCCCCATCCGCCTCAACATCAGCTGGAAGCATGGCCGTGACAATGGTGTGGAAGTCCATAAGATGCTTGTTTGGATATTCATTCACCATGCCATGGAACTTTGGAAATTCCCTAAGCAACCCCGGCTTGATCTCAAAGGTAGAGTTTGTTTGAATACAACCCTGCTGTGTATCAAGCTTGTGCGAAGCCAAGTCCTTGAGTGTACGATTTGCAGCATCACCCATTGCTTCTTCTTCTTCTTCAAAAGGTGGTTCTTGTTTAACTGGAACCTCTTTTTCTACAACTTCTTCTTCTACTTGCTGGAAAGTATCGTGTTATACTTCCAAGTTTTCTTCTTCCGTTGTGCCTTGCCTTGGTTGGAGTATTGTGCCTTTTCGAGTAGCTATCCCGCACCTTGGATAATTCCAATCTTTAGAAGCCAGGGATAAGGTACCTGAAAAACAATTCTCACAAACAAGTGAGAAAAAAGACAAGAAACGGAAAGCAAGTATGCAAGCAAAAATAATAAAAAGAAACTAAAAACTTAATAACTAGCCGAATGCCTCCCCGGCAACGGCGCCAAAATTTGTTCGCTGTCGTAAGCGTCAAAAATAATTCACTTTCTTACTCAATAAAATATGAATGAAGTATAAAGTAACGAAGGGTTCGTATCCACATAGATGCGATTGTAATTATAAATTTCTAGTTTCTTAGTAACTAAGATGGGGGATTTCTGATTTTTTGTAAAATAAAAGTAAAATAAAAGCAAAGTAAATAGTTGGAAGTAATCAATAGAGAAAGATATTGGTCAAGGAATTCATCTTCAATCTTAAACATGTGCTTGCATATGTGATTAGAATTACAATTTAATCTCTTTTATTATCAAAAGCCTAGAAAATCAAGAGAGAAAGATAATCTAATAATTTCCCAAGTTAATCAACACACACATTAGAGCTGCGTATGTGAATTCTACCTAAAGAATAACCTAACGCCTTGCGCTAATCAAGTTCAATTCCCAGGAGCATTAAGTTTTGGAAATAGGATAATCAATGCAATTGTAATACATTGCGCATAACAATTCGGACAATGGTCAAACTCTACATATGATTATAAGAGTGTATCACTACAAACTATAATCATATCATGCTACTTGTATTTGGGGTTATCGCTCGATGAAAAACCCTAAAATAGCTATGGACAAGATGCAAGTTCAATTAATTGGCCACTTAACTAAACAAACATCAAAACCCTATCACAATACATCAATCATGTGATATTAAAAACAATAGAGATATGAACGATAATTAAGAGAGAAAACTAATGCATTAATCAAGCACAAGTTATAGATATAAGACTACATCCTTAACCAATAATATTATATTTAGATACTCATAGCTATGGAGTTCATCATAATCAATAATCAAATAAGGAAGATGAAACAAAAGCAAACCCTAGAAGCGTAAGTTTCAGCGGCTCTCTCCTCTGCTCCAAGTAGAAAATACGTGATCCCAAAAGTTGTAGAAGTCTTTCCTTTTATGTCTCTTCTTAGGTCCAAAATTAGGTATAGTCTTCAAAGTCCATTAGTTGGAAATTCACCCGGCCCACGAGAGAGAGAAACCCGTGTAGAAATTATGTCCCAAAAACGCTCGCCAGAAAACTGGGTTTTTGGCCGGAAATTGTCCGGAATACGGCACCGGAAAGTCGTCATCGGCCACCTGAAAAGTCAAACGGTCAATGGTCCAACTTGGGTCAACTCGGAAAGTCTACCGAGTTAACACCGGGTCAGAACTGAGCCAAGACTGAATTAAAACTAAGTCAGCTATCTAACTCAGCTGAGTCAGGCTAACTGGCTACCATGCCAAAACCATGAGCTAATGCAGGCCTGACTTGATATTGTGCCAGAGTTGCGCTACTTCACAGCCAAGATGGCTGTGTTACCACCACCTTCTTTGTAAATCACTAGCAACAACCCTACTTTTAGCTCAATCCTGAGAAAATCAACAATACAATCCATCAACTCAATTGCATTGCCACTTCCATGAGCCACTTCTGATTCACCAAATGCAACTACAACCATGATGGAAAATTAGTATCACAAGCTGCAGCTTCATTCCCTATTCACTGCAACACTTGATTCATCTTTCTTCATGGCACCAGCTTCACTAGCTCCAGTTCCCTGTATCTCCATGGTTACTAGAACATCATGCAATAACCCATAAGCAATAACCTCCTGCAATTCCTTGCTTTTCAACTACATAACAACAACTTCTCACTCAACCCACATTTCAGTTCTCAGAACATTCAAACTTTGTACCCAACCATCATCACAAGGCTACATTATCTATGGCACCACCAGCTTAGTCTCTCATCCACCTGCAACTGCAACCAACCACTTTATTGCCAATTTAATAGCATACCAACTGCAACAACAGCTCAGTCCAACTACAACTTAGCCATGACTTCCATCAATCCAGCAAATCAACTCCACCACCACCCAATGCTCCTTGACTGCAATTCCACCAACTGCAAAACCTCATAGAACTGCATTGCATCTCAATCAGACCACCATTTCCATCTTCAATTCAGCTCTCCTAGATTCTCATATATCTCATTTCTCTGTAGCTATAGCAACAGCTCCAGTTCATGCCTGCAATATTGAATCTCAAATCAATGGCACATACCCCTTCAGTTCAAGCTCAACAATAAGCTTCACCAGCTGCACCTGCTACTCAATAACTCTGTTCACCAAGACAAACCCAATCACCACCAGTGCAGCCAACACTTGCACATTGTTGCACTTCCCACTGCCAGCAAACTACTCATTATCACAAACTCCACCTGCACCTTCTTAAGCACAGCACTGCCATCAGATCATCTCCTGGAAAATTTTCCACATAAATCACATATCCATTCTTGACTCAAAATTCACTCCATCATAGCTCCCAGAGTACACACCACCCCTCTGCAATTCAGCTCACTACCAGTTACTTGCCCATCTGAAATGCCTAAAACATTCATCTAAACACTTGTTCAGCCAACATCCAATCATCACTGTAAGGTTAACTCTAGCCTGTAATTGTACTGTTTTAGCTTCAGTGTCACCTCAGCTTCCTCCTTTCTCTTGATGCAATCCAATCCACCAATTCAACCACCTTTCCTGCAACTGGCTATCTAGCTTCAATCATTCCCAGTTTCACCATTCCAAGGCAAACCCATCCCTCTATTTCTTGCTCATTACAACCATGACCCATAGTAGTTTCATTCTAGTACCAGCTACCTCCATGAACCCTGTAAGCACAGCCACACACCTGCAATTCCTTGTAATTTCTACACCTTTTTATCAAACACGCAGTGTGCATAGTAATGGTGGTGTGGGATATGAGTAAGTTGTGATGTTCTTAGCCGCTTTCCATGCTTCAATTCTTCCTGCAAATGCAAATTAATAGGTATCATTCAAACATTCATTAACTTCTCAATAAATTATCATCTAACCATCACATTAATAATTTCTTCAACCCCATCTCTAAAATCTACCAGAATCATCACTGACTTCCTTTACCTACACCACAAATCCATTCTCTCGATCAGTAGAATCATCTTCTCAACTGGTTATCACTATCAAATGGCAGAAGCAACCTTGAGTCTCTGTTCTCTTCACTGACTTCAAACCCTAATTCCTTGTTCTGTAATCTGCAAACTATGAAATCGAACAATTTCATCCTCTTCTCTGCTCAAGCTTAGGTTCACTCGATTCTCCCTGGATCTGAAACTCTCTGTGCCTCCATTTTTCTTGGTTTCAAGTGGATTAGGAAATAGAGTAGGTAATGATGAGAGAAATTATTTTTCTCTGAAATTTAGGTCTTGTGTAGGAATGGGTTTGGATATAGCCACCCAGTGAGGGTAGATAAGGGGTAATCAAATGATAGGTTGTTTATCGGTTCCAGAGAACTGACACGCCCATCCTCTTTCTTGCTCAACCGTGGCTAGCTTCGCTCGCCTTTGAATTGGTCTTTTTGTTCCTTTTCACTCCAAATGAATGCTTTTCCACCAGCCGCAGCCATTTTTAACTTCTCATATTCACTTATTTTATTCAATGTCTCTTCATCACTAAAGTTGTCATGCTTTTCAGACAAAAATGGCATCACTAAATCCGACATACTTTTCAGATAGACATGAAGAATTAAAAGCAAAATAATGAGAAATAATACGCCTCTACACTTTTTCCCTTTTTACCTATTTCTTCCTCTTTTGTTCCAAATGACTCCAAAGTACCTAAATACTCAAAAACAAACATAAGATACATAATTTACAAGAAAACTAGCAGAGAAAGCATAAACAATAGATAAATAGAAAGGTGTTTTAGAAACTTATCACTTTTGCCAAGTATGCATGAAGATCTGCTCGCCAATCTGTAATGTTGTTCTTTAATTCTTCTTTGCCAATTTCTACCATCATCACATCTTCCTCTTCTTCTTCCCTGTTTATCGCTGGTAATAAAAGTGTTTGAATTTTTATGCACCTCGCAGCTGGATTAGTCATCATACTGGATATGAAAGCAAAAGCATCTGCGAGCCTATTATCTTTCCTTGATATGTGTCTCCATTTTATTTTTGGAATTCTCGCAGATAATTCTTCAACCAACCTTTTATACTTTCTTAAAGATGGTTCATTTGTTATGTATTCTCCTTTTATTTGGAGAATAACCAATTGTGAATCGTTGGTAATTCTAGTATTTTCCAACTTCATTTCTACCGCAAATTTTAAAGCATGAATCACGACCTCATATTATGTTTCATTATTACTGGATGCAAACTCCAATCCAAATGAAAAAGTTGTTTTTTCTCCTTCTGGTGAAATAAAAACAACTCCAATCCCATTTGATGATACATCCACCAGTATCTCCCATCTGTCGGGTTCTGTTAATAACTCTTTTGGATCTCCATGTTCCTCTTCTACATCCATCACTTCTTCCACAGTTTCATCATCTTCTAAGGGAAATTCAGCTAAGAAATCTGCGATAACTTGTGATTTTGGCGAGGATAAAACTTCATATTGAATATCAAAGTGTCCTACTTGTGCATTCCATCTCTCAACTCTGCCTGATCTCTTTGAATTTTTCATTACTAATTAAATTGGCACTTTTGTTAACACTTTGACCTTATGTGCTTGAAAGTAGATGCGAAGTTTAAAAGTTGCATGTACCAATGCTAAAATTAGTTTCTCAATCTTTGAATAATTTCTCTCTGCAGAATTAAACGTTTTGCTGATGTAATAAATTGGTTTTTCTACCCCAACATCTACTCGCAGCAACACAGCACTTAGCGCATATGTGGTTTTTGTGAGATAAATCAATAGTTTTTCTCCCGGTTCAGCTTTCTGTAAGATAGTTATGTTCATCAAATATTCTTTTATTCCTTGAAAAGCTTTTTCACATTCATATGTCCACTTGAATTTTGTTCCCTTCTTGAGTATATCGAAAAAATGTTTGCACTTGTCTGAAGATCGCGAAATGAATCTTCCTAGCGAGGCTAAGATTCCATTTAATTTTTGCACATCTTTTACCATCGCAGGTGTTGGCATATCGCGAATCGCTTGTACTTTTTCCGGATCAACTTGTATTCCTTCTTTTGATACAATATACCCCAAACATTTCCCTGAAGTTACTCCAAAAGTACACTTATCGGGATTCACTTTAATATTAAGTTGCCGCATTTGATCGAAAATCTCTTTCAGATCTTGCACATGATTCTCAGCTTCTTTGCTTTTGATCAGCATATCATCTACATACACTTCTAATATTTTGTGGATCCACTTTGCAAACACCTTCTCCACCATTCTTTGATACGTTGCACCAGCATTTCATAAGCCAAATGTCATCTTTGTATAACAATATAATCCTCTTGGAGCAAAAAATGCGGTATGTTCTTGATCTTCTTCAGCGAGAGGGATTTGATTATATCCTTTATATCCATCCAACGATGATATTCTAGCATTTCCTGCTGCTGATTCAACCATCTGTGGGATATCTGGTAATGGAAAACTATCTTTAGGACAAGCCTTGTTTAAATATGTGAAATCTATACAAATTCTTATCCCCTTGTTCTTATTTGGGACCATTACCATATTTGCAATCCACTCTGGATATTTTTCTTGACTTATAATTCCTGCGTCGAGCATCTTCTGTAATTCTTCTTCTATTTGAGAATGATATGTTGTTGCGATTTTCCTTATTCTTTGCTTAAATGGTCTTATGTTTTTGTTGATTTCTAATTTATGACATGCTATTGACGGATCTATCCCTGGAATCTCATCCATGCTCCACGCGAAGATATCTTTATACTCTCGCAAGAGATTTATAGTTCTTTCTTCCTCATCTGCCTCCATTCTAGTCCCAATTTTCAGCATTTTAGGCTCCTCTTTACTCCCAATATTTACTTCCTTGGTTGGTTCTGCTGCAATATAACTGGCTTCAGGTTCTCCCATTGGTGTCGGTGTTTTCATAATTCTCTCGAGTTCATCTCCTTCTCGCGAGATTTCACTGGGTATTCATTTTCCTTCTTTTGCTCTTATCATGCAAACTTTAAATTCTTCCTACTTTTTTGTTTCTCTCGCCAACTTTCTGCGAGCTTTTCGCAGCTTTGGACGCTCTTCACAATTTCTTACTTCAATTTGGCAACACAATTTCGCAAAATCTGTGTCTCCTCTAATTTCTCCAATTCCACTGGGTGTAGGAAATTTGGTGCATTTATGCAACGCTGATGCTACATCCTTGATTGCGTGTATCCATGGTCTTCCTAATATCATGTTATACGGTGATTCCACATCTACCACACATAACGTTACTTGTGTATCAATCTCCCCTAATGGAATTCGTACCACTATCTCGCCTTTAGGTTTTGTTAAAGACTTTCCAAAGCCATGAACATGATATGTTGAATAAGACATTTCTTCATCCTTATATCCCATTTTCTTAAAAGTATGATAAAATATCATGTCTACAGAACTTCCTGCATCCACCAAAGTTCTATTCATAGCCCATTCTTCTACAGATTTTATTGATTCCTTCTTTCTCATTGGTATAGTGGATACTGTGACTACCAATGGAGATGTATGACTTAGACTTTCTTCTGATATTTCTGCTGCTGTAAATGTGATTTTCTTCTTTTCCCAATATTTCAATGGTGATATTTTTTTTCACCGTCATAATGTCATTGGATTAGCAAAATAAATAAGGAGGGATCTATTTTGATGGGAATGGTTTTTAGGTTTTAGGAAAATTACATAATATGCTATCGAAAAGCCAGTTTTATCGATTTTAATAATAATTATGCCAAATGTTTAGCTTTATAGCACTTTGAATTTCGAAAACAACTCAAGAGGAGAGTATTTGGATGGGAAAAGGGACAACGATGTCAGTACGTCACATGGTCCTCAGTTTTCAACCAAGATTTTAAGGTTTATCATCTCTTAAAGGCCGTTTTCGAGTTCCAGAGCACTTTCACAGCGCTTTCAAGGTAGTTCCTATATACTAGGTAAATATCATGTTTGAAACTAGTGTCCCGGGATTAGCAAAATAAATAAGGAGGGATCTAATTTGATGGGAGTGGTGTTTAGATTTTATCCAAATTACATAATATGCTATCGAAAAGACAGTTTTACCGATTTTAATAGTAATTATGCCAAATGTTTAGCTTTATAGCACTTTGAATTTTGTAAACAACTCATGAGGAGAGTATTTGGATGGAAAAAGGGCCAACGATGTCAGTACGTCACATGGTCCTCAGTTTTCAACCAAGATTTTAAGGTTTATCATCTCTTAAAGGTCGTTTCGAGTTCCAGAGCGCTTTCAAGGTAGTTCCTATATACTAGGTAAATATCATGTTTGAAACTAGTGTCCCGGGATTAGTAAAATAAATAAGGAGGGATCTAATTTTTTGGGAATATTGTTTAGGTTTTAAGCAAATTACATAATATGCTATCGAAAAGCCAGTTTTACCGATTTTAATAGTAATTATGCCAAATGTTTAGCTTTATAGCTCTTTGAATTTTGTAAACAACTCATGAGGAGAGTATTTGGATGGAAAAAGGGCCAACGATGTAAGTACGTCACATCGTACTCAGTTTTCAACCAAGATTTTAAGTTTTATCATCTCTTAAAGGCTGTTTAGAGTTCCAGAGCGCTTTCAAGGTAGTTCATATATACTAGGTAAATATCATGTTTGAAACTAGTGTCCCGGGATTAGCAAAAAAATATGGAGGGATATAATTTGGTGGGAATGGTGTTTAAGTTTTATCCAAATTACATAATATCCTATCGAAAAGCCAGTTTTACCGATTTTAATAGTAATTATGCCAAATGTTTAGCTTTATAGAACTTTGAATTTCGTAAACAACTCATGATGAGAGTATTTGGATGAAAAAGGGCCAACGATGTAAGTACGTCACATGGTCCTCAGTTTTCAACCAAGATTTTAAGGTTTCTCATCTCTTAAAGGCCGTTTCGAGTTCCAAAGCGCTTTCAAGGTAGTTCCTATATACTAGGTAAATATCATGTTTGAAACTAGTGTCCCGGTATTAGAAAAATAAATAATGAGGGATCTATTTTGATCGGAATGGTGTTTAGGTTTTAGGAAAATTACATAATATGCTACCGAAAAGCCAGTTTTACCGATTTTAAAAGTAATTATGCCAAATGTTTAGCTTTATAGCACTTTGAATTTCGTAAACAACTGATGAGGAGAGTATTTGGATGGGAAAAAGGCCAACGATGTCAGTACGTCACATGGTCCTCTGTTTTCAACCAAGATTTTAAGGTTTATCATCTCTTAAAGGACATTTTCGAGTTCCAAAGCGCTTTCAGAGCGCTTTCAAGGTAGTTCCTATATACTAGGTAAATATCAGGTTTGAAACTAGTGTCCCGCGATTAGAAAAATAAATAAGGAGGGATCTATATTGATGGGAATGGTGTTTAGGTTTTAGGAAAATTACATAATATGCTATCGAAAAGCCAGTTTCACCGATTTTAATAGTAATTATACCAAATGTTTAGCTTTATAGCACTTTGAATTTCGTAAATAACTCATGAGGAGAGTATTTAGATGGGAAAAGGGCCAAAGATGTCAGTACGTCACATGGTCCGAATTTTTCAACCAAATTTTAAGGTTTATCATCTCTTAAAGGCCGTTTTCGAGTTCCATAACGCTTTCAAGGTAGTTCATATATACTAGGTCAATATCATGTTTGAAACTAGTGTCTTGGGATTAGAAAAATAAATAAGTAGGGATTTATTTTTATGGGAATGGTGTTTAGGTTTTAGGAAAATTACATAATATGCTATCGAAAAGCTAGTTTTACCGATTTTAATAGTAATTAGGCCAAATGTTTAGCTTTATAGCACTTTGAATTTCGAAAATAACTCATGAGGAGAGTATTTGGATAGGAAAAGGGACAACGATGTCAGTACGTCACATGGTCCTCAGTTTTCAACCAAATTTTAAGGTTTATCACCTCTTAAAGGTCGTTTTCGAGTTCCAGAGCGTTTTCAAGGTAGTTCATATATACTAGGTCAATATCATGTTTGAAACTAGTGTCCTGGGATTAGAAAAATAAATAATGAGGGATCTATTTTGATGGGAATGGTGTTTAGGTTTTAGGAAAATTACATAATATGCTATCGAAAAGCCAGTTTTACCGATTTTAATAGTAATTATGCCAAATGTTTAGCTTTATATCACTTTGAATTTCGTAAACAACTCATGAGGAGAGTATTTGGATGGAAAAAGGGCCAACGATGTCAGTACGTAACATGGTCCTCAGTTTTCAACCAAGATTTCAAGGTTTATCATCTCTTAAAGGTCGTTTCGAGTTCCAGAGCGCTTTCAAGGTAGTTCCTATATACTAGGTAAATATCATGTTTGAAACTAGTGTCCTGGGATTAGCAAAATAAATAAGGAGGGATCTTATTTGATGGGAATGATGTTTAGGTTTTAGCCAAATTACATAATATGCTATCGAAAAGCCAGTTTTACCGATTTTAATAGTAATTATGCCAAATGTTTAGCTTTATAACACTTTGAATTTCGTAAACAACTCATGAGGAGAGTATTTGGATGGGAAAAGGGCCAACGATGTCAGTACGTCACATGGTCCTCAGTTTTCAACCAAGATTTTAAGTTTTGTCATCTATTAAAGCCGTTTACGAGTTCCAGAGCGCTTTCAAGGTAGTTTCTATATTCTATGTAAATATCATGTTTGAAACTAGTATCCCGGGATTAGAAAAATAAATAAATAGGGATATATTTTGATGGGAATGGTGTTTAGATTTTATGCAAATTACATAATATGCTATCGAAAATCCAGTTTTACCGATTTTAATAGTAATTATGCCAAATGTTTAGCTTTATAGCACTTTGAATTTCGTAAACAACTCATGAAGAGAGTATTTGGATAGGAAAAGGGCCAAATATGACAGTACGTCACATGGTCATCAGTTTTCAACCAATATTTTAAGGTTTGTCATCTACTAAAGGCCGTTTACGAGTTCCAGAGCGCTTTCAAGGTAGTTCCTATATACTAGGTAAATATCATGTTTGAAACTAGTGTCCCGGGATTAGCAGAATAAATAAGGAGGGATCTTATTTGATGGGAATGATGTTTAGGTTTTAGCCAAATTACATAATATGCTATCGAAAAGCCAGTTTTACCGATTTTAATAGTAATTATGCCAAATGTTTAGCTTTATAACACTTTGAATTTCGAAAACAACTCAAGAGGAGAGTATTAGGATGGGAAAAGGGACAACAATGTCAGTACGTCACATGGTCCTCAGTTTTCAACCAAGATTTTAAGGTTTATCATCTCTTAAAGGTCGTTTTCGAGTTCCAGAGCGCTTTCACAACGCTTTGAAGGTAGTTCCTATACACTAGGTAAATATCATGTTTGAAACTAGTGTCCTGGGATTAGAAAAAAAAATAAGGAGGGATCTTATTTGATGGGAATGATGTTTAGGTTTTATCCAAATTACATAATATGCTATCGAAAATCCAGTTTTACCGATTTTAATAGTAATTATGCCAAATGTTTAGCTTTAAAACACTTTGAATTTTGTAAACAACTCATGAGGAGAGTATTTGGATGGGAAAAGGTACAACGATGTCAGTACGTCACATGGTCCTCAGTTTTCAACCAAGTTTTTTAGCTTTATCATCTCTTAAAGGCCGTTTTCGAGTTCCAGAGCGCTTTCAAGGTAGTTCCTATATACTAGGTAAATATCATGTTTGAAACTAGTGTCCCGGGATTAGAAAAATAAATAATGAGGGATCTAGTTTGATGGGAATGGTGTTTAGGTTTTAGGAAAATTACATAATATGCTATCGAAAAGCCAGTTTTACCGATTTTAATAGTAATTAGGCCAAATGTTTAGCTTTATAACACTTTGAATTTCGAAAACAACTCATGAGGAGAGTATTTGGATGGGGAAATGGACAATGATGCCAGTACGTCACATGGTCCTCAGTTTTCGACCAATATTTTAAGGTTTATCATCTCTTAAAGGTCGTTTTCGAGTTCCAGAGCGCTTTCAAGGTAGTTCCTATATACTAGGTAAATATTATGTTTGAAACTAGTGTCCTGGGATTAACAAAATTAATAAGGAGGGATATATTTTGATGGGAATGGTGTTTAGGTTTTAGGCAAATTACATAATATGCTATCGAAAATCCAGTTTTACCTATTTTAATAGTAATTATGCCAAATGTTTAGCTTTATAGCACTTTGTAGTTGCAGGATTTCCCACATTACACCCTTGTGAAGATCTTGCTATAATCAACTCACAATTAAAGATGAAAAACGACACTTTATTATTTTGTTCTCTGAAATGTTTACAGAAATGGAAGAATTCAAGATTACAACTATTCTCTTGAAGTTTCTCTCTCCTTAAGACTTTCTTAACTCTCAAAAATACATCATCCTTTTATGGACACATTGGGTCTATATTTATAGGGTAGTTACATAGTGGATGACAACTAAGTTTTCATCTTATTTCGGGTTTATTCTGCGATTGTACCGCGATAGTTACAATGTTAAATCTCGCAAGTTTTGTAACCATCGCAGAAAAAACATGCTTTTCTCATGTTTTTTTCAATCGTCAGTTATTACGTCACTCTTTTGAAGGCTTTTGTGACACTCATAAAGTGTAGTCGAAGATCTTGCGGTGATGCTCGCTGGGAAGTGTTGTTAATCTCGCAGAGAATAGATGTAGCGATATTCTGGTCCTACATCTTGCCTCTTCTCATGTCTTTTATGCGAAGAAGAGAATATCTTGAGAACTTTTAAAATGCTGCAACTACTTATCTCTTCATTAATCTCTGTTTTGACACG